>CAAKHG010043823.1:0-13537 GCA_901007715.1 Dactylopterus volitans
TTCTCTGCGTGTGTTTTGTCTTGTTTTTCCCCGCGTCATCCTCATCTGTTGCTTAAAGGCAGTTGGCAAACAGCCTTTAGGCGCATTACCGCCACCTGGAATGGAGTGAGTGAGGTTGACGCACGGTTTTGCCATGTGTCACCCTGCCTCCACCCCCCACCCCCCACCCCCCAAAAAAATATTAAAAAAATAGTTTTTATGCCAATTTCCCTTTGTGAGCACTCCGACAGAGGGCTTTAGTTTGGTTTGGCCTGGATACGAAGGGAAAAATCTGCCGTGTCCCTTCCTCTGTAGAGACTCTCTTTAATTTAAGCTGAAAACAGTGATTCATTTTTAAGTACCAGCAATTGTTACCATGCCGATACTCCACACAACGTCATTCAGAATGTGCAGAATGTTTTAAATGAATTTGGCATCTGAATTTGGCATCTAAAGAAACGCCGAACGATCTTGGCCACATTGAGGTTTTATCGGCCACGTGAAAGCGAAGTCCCTGCGATTGACAAGGCATCTATAAAACTAAGATATTCTAATCTTCTCCACCCTTTTTTTTTTCCCCTTCTTGAGGAAGTTGTTTTGGACTGACGTGGGAGCTCAGCCCGCGGTGGAGTGCGCCTCTTTGGAGGGGCAGGACCGCGCCGTCATCGCAGGCACCGACCTCGTGTCGCCCAGCGGCCTGACCATCGATTTCACAGAGGATCGCCTGTTCTGGTGCGACCAGAGGAGGGCCCGAATAGAAACCTCTGCCCTGGACGGCTCAGACAGAAGGGTCCTGTTAGAGAACCAAGTAGGTGAGGCTTTCTGAATTTCCCCTCTGGGTTCAATAAAAAGCCAAATACTAAATGATTTTGTGGAGCTTAAACATGCACACATGACATAGCAAGAATGCTCATCCGCATCAAATTCATAATATAGCCGGCGCTTTTGTGGTGTGTTTCAAGATGACCAGACTAAAACTGAAAAAAAAAAATACGACTATACCTGACAAAGCACATGCACATGCTTGAAGGGCTTGGATTAATACGTTTCTTGTGTTTTCCCTCAGAAAACAACAAATTATCTCGTTAAGATCCTTCTAGTTTCCTCACAAGCAGATGAATGTGACAGAATTCATCTGTCAAACTCTGCACATGCATCATTCCGCTCAGTGAGAAAGTAAAATGGATTTCGGATCCATAAGTTCCTATTAATTTCACCGCAGAATTAACGCTACCGAAAATACTGATCAAAGTATCAGATGAGACACGAGGAAGTCCCAGGAGAGTTAATCAGTGCGCTTGCCTTCATCATGGTCGCATCAAGGGAACGGCTTAAAGAACAGATTTAACTCTCACCCGGCATCACCCGGTTAATTCTGGGCTTCATTCCCTCTATCCTCAGGCCGACCTTTTGACCTTGCAGTATTTGAGGACAGGTTGTGGATCTCCGACAGGGAGCGCCAGCAGCTGAGGAGCATACACAAGCGGACGGGGAGGAAACTGCAACGTATCCATGGCAACCTGGTCCGCCCAGCCTCCATTGTGGTGGTCCATCCCCTCGCTAAACCGGGTACGGAGAGACAACAGAGTTCTCTTTTGTTTTTCTTTTCCATTCCTTTTGTTGATTTGGCATGAATTGGAGACACAGACAGCTGGGTGGTCCTTAAAACCGAATATCCGCGGTCACATCCGCAGGAGCAGATGTTTGCCTGCACCAGAACGGCGGCTGTGCGCAGGTGTGTGAAAGCCGGCAGGGGTCAGTCGCCTGCTCCTGTCTGCCACGTTACATCCTGTCAGCCGATGGAAAAGGTTGCCTGCCTGCCAATGCGCCGAGTGGAACAGCAGGTCTTTGTTTTTTCTGTTTTTTTCTCCGTGTCCTCCTCATTGCGCAGACGCCTCTATGAAACTAGTGCAACACTGACTCGTGCGTTACCCGCATCTCTCCTTCAGAATCTGGAGTGACTGATGCGGCAGCTGTCGCAGACAAAACGTCCGAAGACGACAGCACGACTCAGCCGACATCGGCGCCGGCGGCGAATGGCGGAGATTTCGACTTGGAGCCAAAGCGCTTTACGGACAAGATGGTTTCGGGTAACCGCGTTGCCCTCGGAAGCGAGTCGCTGGCACCGGCCCCCTTTTCCAAATCTATGTCTAACTTGTTGTCTCCACGTGTCCACTTCTGTGTCAAGACCAGAACGAGTGTCACTCGCTGCGGTGTGATCCCAATGCGCAGTGTCACCTGAACGCCGGCGGCCGGGCGTGTGTATGTCTAGATGGTTTCACGGGCGACGGGCAGCTGTGTGTGGGTGAGTGACATTGCTCCTGTCGCCGCGGCGAAAGCGAACCCCCACGGAAGCTCGTGTGATCACATTCAAATCATTGGGCAGCAGCGGGGGTTTACACAACTCCTGGCAAAAATCATGGAATCTTAATGTTAATTCAATTGTTTAACCCTTGGAATGTGTTAGAAAAGTCTTTAGCGTTGGCGGGTCAAATTTGAACAGTGATTTAACTCTGCCCAAAATGCTAAAAAACAAAAAAAAAAACCCAACAATAATTATCACCCAATATTGTTGTTCACCTCATAGCAAACTTAGTATATATTCATATCCATGGAAACACTGTTTTGAATATTTCTTTTGGCCCCATAGACTTTTCATTTTACAATATGCCACTCGTTTTCAACTTAAAAAAAACAAAAACTATTTAAACTCACTCATGATATTTCCTAGAGTGAAGGCAATGAGTAAGTATATCATCTGAGTCTAATCAAAAAATATTAGAGCACACCTATTAAAAAATATGTTTGTGTTTTTTTTTAAGCTAACATTATACGGTAGTGGTATATGTAGTGTTACAGGTCAAATATGAGCCCAATACAATATCACGGTTAATTTTACAGAAAAAAGCACATCACAGACATGCCACAAAACTATCATTATTTAAAATGCCAGAAACCATAAAAAAAATGAAAGAAAGAAAAATTGTTGTAGTCAGTCACAATTGCTTCTTTAGAGTAAGCAGAGGAAAAAATATGGAATCACTCAAATCTGAGAAGGGCGGGGCTTAAGGAAAGCAATCATGGACTATAGATGACTGGATGAAAGTGATACTCAGTGATGAGTCGTGAATCTGCATTGAGCGATGATGGTGATGAATTTTTGTTTGGCGCAGTTCCAATGAAATTTGCGGAGAGGACTGCCTACAGCTTAGTAAAGTAAAGTTTACATTGATATTTTGGACACTTCTTATTCCATCAATTGAAAAGATGTTTGGTGATGATGACATAGTTTTTCAAGATGACAACGCATCTTGCTTTTAAGGCAAAAGACGTGAAAACTTTGCTTCAAGCAAGATACATAATATCAACGGCCTGCAAATAGCCTGGATCTCAATCTAATTAAGCATCTATGGTGGAATTTGAGGAAAATGGTCCATGACGAGGCTCCAACCTGCAAAGCTGATCATTTTAGAGAGTTTGAGCCAGACTGATGGAGGATGCTGTTTGTCAATAGTTAAGTCCATCATGCCTCGGAGAATTCAAGCTGTTAAAATAGCCAGAGGTGGTGCAGCAAAGTACGAAGCCAGAAGGTTTGACTTTTTGAATAGTGATAGTTTTGTGGCATGTTGGTGATTCGTTTTTGTTTTTTTGTTTTTTTTCCCACAAAATTAAGCAATTGAATGAACACCCTCCAAGACAGGTGATTCCATAATTTTTGGCACATAAGTTTTGGCAGGAGTTGTAGAATGTGCATTTCACAGTCTCAGTATTTAATTTTAAGGAGCAGGAAAAGACGAACTGCATGGAGGCAAGTCTGGAAGGTTTTTTTTAATCCATTTGAAGATGAGTTTAATGTCTACATGTATCCACTATACATATACCAATGTATCACAGAGGCGCTGGTCGGGTCAGAGATATTATGTAATTCTGTGTGAATGTGTGAATCTCATCAGTGAAAACAAAAGTACAAAAATAGTCCTCTTGTAGTCTGAACACTGCGCCAACAAACCGAACTTTCCTTCCTGTCCCAGATGCCGACGAGTGTGAACTGGGATCCCACAGCTGCGACAAAAACGCGGACTGCCAAAACACAGTGGGCGGTTATCTCTGTAAATGCAAAGCTGGGCACCACGGCGACGGGCAGACATGTCAAGGTGTGTCCGGGTCGTTTGCGGCGCCGGTTCAGCAGCATGGCTACTACAGTTGCCACTCTGGAGCATCATTTCGTCACAGGACGTGCGAGGGGACATAGACGCCATCTTAATTGATGTCGGCCGCTCGTGTGCAGCGTTTACAGAAGACTTCGGCGCCGTGCTACTCACCGACACGAGCGCGCTCTCGTTATATTGATCAATTTTGTGTATTATTCATAGTCTGGCCTGGTTGCAATTTGAGTCTCACTCTATATCAGCATGATCTGATGTTCCTGGCTAACAAGAGCACATCGCCGGTATCTATCATCCTCACAATTGCTTTTATTGTGCAGAAGATCAATTACTGAGCTCATTTTAGCAGTATTCACCATAAGAGTGTGTGTGTGGTTGTGTCATACTATATATTTGTCTGGATGACATTATATGCCTGATTTTCTCTCTCAAGAACTGCAGACCACACCGACGTGGGTGACGACTGACGGCGCCGCGGATGTCAACAACAGGCGCCAGAACAGCAACACGGTCGAGAGTTGCCCTTCCACCCATGAATCTTACTGCTTGTACCAGGGTGTCTGCTTCTACTTCCCTGATATGGGCTCATACGCCTGCAAGTTAGTAGTTCCTTTTGTTGTGCAGCGGAGCTGTCAGAGATGCTGGCAGGTCTTCTCCCAACGATCTCCGGGGAGTTATTTAAACTTGTCAAACTGAGGTTTCGCACTCCGCTTCATGTTTCATATGATAAGAGCACTGCACATTGTGGATGGTTTAGTTGCTGTTCGATAATCTTCTTTAATCTCATCCAATTTATTGCAGTTTTCAAACAATAGGTGTCACTATTGTTCTATAAAAGCCTTTGTCTCGTGATGAAGTGGCAATAGGATCGGGGTTATGAACTTACATTGCTGGGTTAAATTCAGCCTCAAATGATACATTACTAAATGATGTGTACAAACTAATGTCATGATTAAGTATGGAAGTGACAAATAAATCCTCCACATTTAGTTGACCATGACTGGACTGTTTTCCATGATGAATGCAATTATTATATTGTGTGTTATTCTTAGAAGTCGGTACTCATTAATTCTAATGAGTTCAATTAAACCAAAAAAAAAAAAAAACACTTGTTCCAACTGTACCAAAGCAGTAAACTACTATAAATGTGTGCTTTTAAATTGGCTTGTGTTTTTTTTATTGTTAATGCAGACCAGTAAGCGCTCAGCTGGTCAACAGCAGAAACTTATCATGAAATAATTACAGTTTTCTTTTGTCCATGTATGTCTGCAGTGAACAAATTCCAAAAAAAAAGAAAAAAAGAATGCAAAATGTATCAGTTAGATGATCAATTTTTATTCACATGAAAATAACTTTATTTTAATCAATGTTGCTTGATGCTTGTTCAACCTGTTGCAGTTGCGCATCGGGCTACATGGGCGAGCGCTGCCAGTTCAGCGACCTGGAGTGGTGGGAGCTTCAGCGGGCTGAGGAGGAGAAGAAGAGGAACGTGGTCATCGCGGCCTGCATGATGGCGTTCATCTCCCTGCTCTCCATTGCTGCCTGCGTCACCTACTGCTACAGGTGAGAGGCGAGGGCGACCAGTAGGAGAGGCGAGAGGGGAAAAATTAAGGATGAGGACAGGCAAGAGAAGGAAAAAAAGCAGGGTTTGGAAGAACTATAAAACAATGTTAGACTATTAAACACAACTTAAGAGTTTTCTGTTCAGGAAAGCAAATTAACAGGCCTGCTATTTTCTTTTTGATGAGTCTTTAATTATATGCTCTTGCTTGCTTTTCAAATTCTGTTTTGTGTAGCACCTTTGCTACTCCCTTTTAGTACATGTTTTAGTATGTAGAACTTTGCTATTTTTCTGCAGGTATCTTCTAACGTTTCACACTTGAGTTTGGAATCTGCGCAGCACCTTGAGATCTGCCTTGAATGTAAAGTGCTGTATAAACAAAATGAGTTATTGTTATTGGCATGGCATATTTAATGCATGACATGGGAGAAAAAGGAACAATTTACCAGACTTAATGGAGGGAGATGCTGCGGTAAAAGGAGCAGTGCGGTGTTTTCTGGACAGTGGAGGTGCAGGTCAGCTGGGACAGGCTGGCAGGAGAGCTCCAGAAATGAATGAGCTGACGGCATTTAGAGGTGTCTATCAAACTCAGGGTGGCATGAGCCGTGTAATGTTGGTGTCCCAGCATGACAGCAGGGGGCCGGGGAGGAAATCACATGTGGAACGAATGGCAGCATGCAGCCCTGGTTAGCCGTGTGAGGCGCATACACAACCCCCCGCCCCGCTCCCTTTTATTTCCACCTGAGATGTCTCTAAGTAGCTGATTTGCTTTACTGTTGTTTCGCTGGCTTACGGACAAGGTTGTCGGCGTTCTCCACTCTTTTGACTCACAGAGCACACACACACACACACACTCCGCCCCTCCGCCCGCCACGTCCCAGCGTTCGCGGTCCTGGTTCCCCCCGGTGGAAGTGGCACGCTTTCAATTACATGCTTGGTTTAGCTTGTTCTACAGCAATTACACATCAAAATAGGTCATTTCTCGGCTACAAAATGGAGCCGGTGAGGTATGACCCGGGTGGAAACGCTACACGGCCGCCAATAGCTCTGCCTCAAATTGCCTTCCGCACTTCACTGCAAGTGCACTTGTGCACCGTCTTGGAGTTTCGGCGGTTTAGTTTCCTCTGCAGCACACATACGTTCATGCACTGCAGTTATATGGGCAACAGGAAGCTACCCCATTTCTCACGCTCTGACTTTTTAGGCTCATACACAGGAAGAAATGCACAACGGCTTTTTGGCTAGTGTTTGACTAAATCTCACTTTATCCTTTCTGACCGACAAATTGGCTAGAAGTTTAACATACTGAGAGATAAGTCACTTAAACCAGGGTTTCCCAAAAAGTGTTCCATGCCAAGGCCCCCAAATAGCATTAGCTACAGACTAGGAACCCCTTTTGCAAATCCACCGACAATACAACAGCATACTAAATAAACTTCTAAGTAGATTTTCTTATGCTGATTAACGCAATACTAATTACATTTGTGTTTCACAAATGTAATCACTCCACTGAGTTAATATTGTGTTCTGTGTTTCGTTTTAAGTACTTTTGAAGTTGAAAAGGCAGATTGCAAAAGTTGTTTGTTGAAAATGAGAGAAAGCATTTCATTGGCCTCTCAGCCAAGGCAGGATCGCGCTCTCTGACAAAAAGCCAATAGTTTGACAGACAAAGAGCCTCACATTTCAGTTTTTAATCTCCTGAGTTTGTCATCTCAATCAGCTCCTCCTGTCACTTTAAGTCCAGACTAGGACCTACTCCAGTGGCAAAGCCATCAATTAGAACGATGAACATGGTAAATACTGGAGGCTTTCGATGTGTTATATTATTATGAAGTAGATTTCACAATAATGTGCATAAAATAGCCATTTTTGGGGGGATTCCTCATCTTCCCTACAGTTTGCTGAGGGCACAAGTGTTGCATGGTTTGTTCTTAAGGTTTTCTTTTTTTTTTTTTTTTTAATTAAATCTGGATTTTACGCCATCTGTGTGTACAGGTGGGCATGCAACGCCACGTTATACTATCAAAAGGTCATGTCAAGCAAAGGACAACTTCACATTTTCAATTTCACATGTTCCACCTCTGTCACTTGGTAACCATCGAAATGTCATGTGGGTCCTTGAATATGTACACATTCATTTATGCTTTTTGTGAGTATGAGGACCCTTCGGAATCATACAGTTATGCAAATATCTCATGCGTGGGTGTTCTATCTCCTATGAAGAACCAGAGGACTCCTCCGTAAAAAGCCCTCAGTGGATAATGTGAGTGAGACCAGTGTGACAGATGAGAACATGTCAGATACCACCACGACCTCCGTGCCTCAGGTGAGCCCATTACCAGCCCGTGGTTAACTAGCTTCCTGTCTCAAAGAGATATTTAGTGCATGATGCAGACCGTTGAGAATTTGGCAGAATGATCATTTTGGGGCACTGTGGTGAGGTTCTTGTATAAATGCTAAAGGACAGTCATTTTAATAACGGTGCACAAAACCTGTGTGATTTGGCAGTATAACTCGTGTACGCTGATCCAGTGTTTAAAAAAAGTGGATGAACCCATTATTTACAGTAATTACTCTACAATTCTACAGTTCTACATGGCAGCAGATAACGGCATTGAAGGAAGGGTCATGCCTGGAATGGGCTGTCCTAGAAGAGCCATCTGCCCATCCTGCTCTTCAGAAACAGGTAAATTCAAGTATGATAACACACCGGCGTCCATTTCTGCACAGGTTATTAGCCGTATGCTGACTTCGGCTAATAAAGCCCTGCCACTATACAATAATGTTTCATTTTACATCTTTCAGCCAGGATTTAATTGTCATGTTTTTCATCAGGTGACAGCACCTTGTCGGAAGAAACAGGAACTTTCTCCAAACACAACCGAGCGTATGAATGCTCTATGGCGTCAGCTGTTGCCATGGAGAACACCCAACCCACCGTCCATCGCACAAACAAGTCGCCGAGCTCTTTCCCGCGTACGTCCTACAAGCCAAAGCCACTCTCCCAGACTCCCGGTCCCGCGTCACCTGTTTGCACCAGAGAGACGACGCAGCTGCACGGTTGAAACGCTCGCAGAGTGTCCAGAGCATCGCGCGAAATGACCGACTGCAAATTCAGAGAAACCTTCCAAACCAAAATACCTCGCAAACAGAAGAAATGTAACTGAGGCTGTGACCTACCTTAAGACGATCTGCGACATCATGCATGAACATGAAGGTCGCTTCTTCCAAATGTAGGAACGGGACAAAATTAACATAGCCTGGCCACCTCATGAAAGCTCTTCAAGCCACATAATTTGGCGTGTCGGGAGTAATATGAATTCGCATGAGAACACAACGGAACACGAAAGGAGAAGCATGTCTTAAAGGAAACCATAGTTACTGAGGCTGGGTTGTCTTGAGCTTGAGCGACGTGCAAACATCACAGCACAGAGCAAGTTGTGACCAAGTGAAATTGAAACAAGAAAAATGTCTACTACAGTTATAGTTTCCCTTCCCTTATCTATCAGTTTTAGACAACGTAGAAGTTGCTGCATGGTCTTACAGGAGCGGACTGTCGACTGAATGTTCCGTCCTTTGGAGAAAGTTCTAAGCCTAATGGAAATGCTGTATAATTTAACCGGTTTCCCAAAATGTATTGTCTGGAATGAAGATAAGGATCTATACATTGATGACAAATATTTGATTAGCCTTGGGGGAGGTTGTCGACAAACGGTTGTAACGGTTCGTTGACGTATTTCACCTACAAAGTGAATCAAGGACGTTGGTCCCTTAAAGGATTTGACTTCTCACTATAAATGACGTAATTTGTGGCGCCTTTTCATCAAAGCGTTAACAGGATATTGAGTGCACTAATGTATCTTGACATTTGATCAATTGAATAAACTTTGGACCACGATTAAAGCTTCCCACCCCTCCAAAAACATGTATCAGGCACCTCAACATCCCTCTCAAATTGCTTGGTTTGGGACCGAGGAGCGGAGGAACAACAATGGCTGCTGACTTGTAACATGAAGGAAGCATTTCGAGGTCGAAATCACCTCAACTTGTCTTTGACATTTTATGGAGTAGTTGTATGAAAGGTTTTCCCATCAGTGGCTTATGTTTTGACCTTCAGAGAGTTAAGTGACAAAATGGGTAATGGGCCTTTTGTATATATAAATATTTGAGACAGACCTATTCAACATTAGCTTCTAATTCTGCATCAAGCTGAGTAAACACTTTAAGCAACCAGCACAAACATAGAAAATGCACTATAGTATTTGTCACCGCGGTGATATTTAACAAGGCATAGCAGTGCATTTCGCGACTCACCTGAGAACTGTGATGTTGTTATTAAAGTTTATAGTATATAGTTTATTTTTTTATACAAAGATCTATCTCTCCTTGCACCAGAGCTCTACTTAGATCTGCGCTTTCATAAATATCATGAAAGTGAATTGAACTAGATAAGTGACTGATGACTGAATTTGGATCACCTGGCTTGCAAAGGGAATATACTGTTATATATTCACATTAATTTCTAATTTCTTGGTAGTTTGAAGGCTTTTTTTTTGTCTAAAGCTGGAAAAATCACCAGTAAAACATATTTGGAAAATACAACCAGCCACCTTGTAATATACAGTGATTCAAGCTGTATTCGTACATATCTTCCCATGTGCTATAACAAAAATCCCCCCAAAAATGTGAGATTACGCTTGTTAACTTCCAATAATAAAACTATATCCACACATTTGTGCTGAGTTAATGGCTGCAACGTGTTCTGCATCAACACCGCTGGATCGACGGAACTCGCTGAAGCGTAGCTGTTCTGCTATCTTCATCTTATTTTATTTCTGATCTCAACTTTTCTGATGATATTATTTAAAGACCATTTAGGCCGTCCATATAGCTCATCTCTGTCCCGTCTCACTCCATCAGACTCCCCCTCGGAGCTCCCGGCCGTGCTCCATCGACGATGCATTTCTATTCTCCACCAAATCTAACGCTCTAGTGGTGTAGGTACCGATGCGACTGTCTTCCACCACCACCCCATCTGTCCATTTCTATTTCTGTCTGTCTGCGGCTCTCAAGGTTGACTGGGAATTGCTAATAGAGGCGCCCGCAGCCTCTGTGTTTTGAGGCAATGGCAGAAAACAAAGCACTTCTAACACAAAAACCATCAGGGGCCACATCGATATTGATTCTCCTGGCAAGACACACTTATCTATATATTGCCCTCTATTAGGGCTAACAGATAGGTGAGGGCACTCGTCTAAACAGCAGCAGATCAGCCCTCCAGAAAAATGAAATTGGGCCCAGTGTCAATTTATCTTGTATTACTCCTCAATTCGTGCAACAGGGGGCAATAGAGTCGCTGACACTGTAAATGAGGTTGCTCTCAAGGGGAACTCCATATGGTATCATTTTTTTAGAGGTAGACATTGTAAATACAGTGGCAGTCAGAAATGTGGACACACCTACTCATACAGGTTGTTTTGTTTTTTTAATCGTCCTCCCCATTTTAGAATCATAGTTATCGAAACTACGACCGCAACTGAAACAGCACAGTGACCAAATATTGGACAGTTTCTGATCGAGAAGGGCAAAGAACATCTGTCATGATGCAAATGATATGTATCATGTAATATTATTCGGCAACTGAAACCATACATGGAGAAAGATTTCTGAAACTTTTAGAAGAACTTTAATTAAATCCAACAGAACTATCCTGAGAAATGAAATTTAAAAAGAGGCGGTGGAGAAGAAAGCTGGATCTGCGTTCAAAAATTGCATCTTCCTTGACCCGTTCTCCACGCGGCCACCGATTCTCATGAAAATTGGCAAGAAGGTTTTTAATTAATCCTGCTTATAGGTAAACAAACAAAAAAAAATAAAAACATGACCTCCTTGGTATGTATTGTTTTAGATTTTTTTACAGCAGCAACACACTAGAACAAGAAATAATCTTTTTTTTTTTATACAAATAAACTTATATAAATACAGTTTTAAGTAAATACAGTATTTCATTCTGTCTCTTTTGGCTAATTTTGAGCTCTTTTTCTGCCAGATGGGATGAGCTATACTATCTCAGGACAGCTGATGAGGCCTAAATAGGGAATTAGCGACCCACTCAAAGGCTTTGCTCTGATCCTCCAGGTCAGTGTTTAGTCCCTCCAGCTCTTGAGCAGGACAGAATAACACTAGTCTGCGAGGGTTTAGGCAGATTTAAAAATCGCAGGAGGAGGGAGTCTAATGCAAGTTTTGGACAGACTAGCCAGAATCGATGGGCGCACCACGGAGGTAGGGGGAAGTCCCAGACCTGGATGCTCCCCTGGTAGTTGTGTCTCAGTCACGGGGAACACATGCAAATGGTTAGTTGAAAGCCTGAAACCTGCTTTTCCCTTCAGTGGCAGCCAATCCCCACTTAATCTTCGCCAATGATTAAATAGGTTTTATGAAATATAAACACATTATTTCATATATTAATTTAGAAAACTTTTCAAATTAATATGGGGTGTGAACTGCTGAAAAATTGTACAGTTATATCATTTAAGTTGGCCACTCTCTCATAAACTCACCCTCACTCACTTGTTTCAACTCTGTTCTTGGTGGGGTCAAAGACGCATAACTTTTATTGTTATTAAATTCCCAGGCTGTAATCGGGGAAACGCCCCAGTTTTAGCAGTCATATATTTGTGGATACATTGAAGACTTCAAACAAATTAATATTTTCAATCATATCCACACTAGGATCAATCCATCTTGAAAATACGGTCATGAAAATTACTGTGGATTTCACCAGGAATACCCAGATATGATAACTGGGGAAACACATTTCATTTTGTAATAAAAAAAACATCTATCTATCTATCTATCTATCTATCTATCTATCTATCTATGTATCTAGAATATATCATTGAGGTTAGACCTTGTATTCCAGTAGGTGGCGATATTGTATTCAGAAATCCACGTCATGACCTTGTGAAGATGTCAATAATAATTGTATGAGGCCGACACAACAAGTCTATCAAAGATGATTGCTTGATCATTAACTGCAAATCTTGGCAGGCCCACACTTCATTCATTGCACTGGTGCACTGGCCAGTGAGTGCAGTTACTCCCCAAATATGACTGCTATTGATTAAGATGCTGCACGACTTGCGTAGAGCCGAGTTGCCTTTAACGTTACCTTAAACACCTTTGCTCCTCTTGATTTGAAATCATTAAATATCCCGTGAGAAACTGTATGTTGCTAATTCATGTTAAAAAGTAATTTTACTTTTTACTATTAATAATTTTATAATTATTTTACTATTACTATGCGACTTCATAAATAAATTGCGACCATCGTCAAAGGAAAACATTTAATGTTACTGAAATGCAGCCACAGCATTGAAAATAATCAAATAATCATGCGTTTAATGGATTTATTTATTGGTCAAGAGGTACTTCCTGTGTCAAACATTTTGTAATAATGAAAACGAGCCTTAAGCAACGTCATATCAGCTCACCTCATCCATGTTGTGGGACGCGTATCCTCTGCCATTCTCAGTTTGAGAATGTTATTGCTAAAGTTTGGAACTTGCCTTAATCTTTTTTATATTTTATCCTACCAAAACCACCAGTCTTGCGCCCGTAGTCATTCTGGTGACGCCAGGAACTCATTTTCAGCAGTGTGTTGCAGTTTAAATTTCTAGCAATGTCATGGGTTGGCAGTTGCGCGCGTGGGCCTAACTTCAGCTAACCTCACTTGTGTGTTTCACAATGCGTTCGCGTCCTCCTGCCATTCAAAAATGTGACCAAAACATCACCAAATGGATGGTGGTGACCTTTTTTTTTTTTTTTTTTT
>CAAKHG010043825.1:0-16523 GCA_901007715.1 Dactylopterus volitans
ACACACACACACACACACATACACACACACCCTTCATGCCTTCTGCAAGACTTCAGTACAAACTGGCGCCGGTCCGCCGGCTTTGATGTTTGTTTCAAAGGTACATGAAAGGCTGCTGCAGCGGCGATACATGAGCGACATGCCTCATTTAGCCGCGCGCGGCCGCCGCCGCCGCTCGCCGCATCGCCCACGTTTAGGCCATCGGTTCGATTGCCGCGGCGACGGCGGCAACATGCGTCCCTGGAACAACGCTCGTCCCGGCTTCCGACGGGCGGGAAGGGCGTCGCATTGCAAACGCGGAGGGTGATTTGACGCTCCGAGCGCGCTCTCGTCGTGACGTGCCCCGCCTCCCGCCATCTGCAGCAGGCTCCAGCCTGTCACTCACCTGTCAGCTGTGTCAACATGTGCCTCTCACTCACTCTCTCACACACACGCGCGCACACACACACAGACACACACACACACACGCGCGCGCGCAAGCACACAGGGTAATTAACTCCTCAGCTTCTCAATCTGCTGGCAGGCATTTGCAGTGTTTAAACATACATGAAGTCAGGCTCCAAAGCGGGATCTTGGATAACTACAGCGTGTGAGTAATGAACCGCGGGAGAGGCGGCGCGCCACGCTTGTTTGCTGAGGGACGTCATTATGTACGTTTTTTTTTTTCTTTTTTTGAAAATCATCAAACTACAAAACCGTCAGGCTGTAAAACATGTTTTTTTTTTTTCTTTTGCGTGCGACGCATGACAGGAGACGTGTTTGTCCGTGAGCTGTCAGACGGTGTGTGTGGGTGTGTGTGTGAGGCAGGTGTGACGCGGTGACACTGGTCTAGAAAGTATGATTAAATAAAAGAATTATGAATGGGATGACTAATATTGAGCAGCAAGCTAGAATGCTAACATACAGCGATCAGCCATAACATTATGACCACTGCAGGTTTACCATAGAATATAATGCAACAGCCCTGCAATAAATTCTCCCTTTAAGAGGAGTTCTAGGATGAATTTTTATCGAGTTTGTTTGTGAGAGGTGTCGACATGTTCCTATGATTGTTACTGAGGCTGCAATTCGTGATGTTGTTGAACTATCTATGATGAGAGGTGTCCCTAATATTTTGGCGCCCTGATGCGCGTGAGTGTGACGCACGAAAGGAGCTCTCGCATTTGCAAAGGTGATGTTGTGCTTGATTGGTGTATATGGGGGTTGATTTGGGGGGCGGGGCTTTGCAGGAATGAGCTCCGTTTCATTGGCCTGCGCTCACTGACAGACGCTTAGCTCCGCCTCCTCTGTATAATTTTACACTTTCCCATTCCAAAAAAAAAAAAAAAAAAATGACCATACAAATAATTCTCACAGTTTTCGACAAAGTTGCACGTTTTCGACTTGCAATGTCACACCGCCGCGTGAAGACAAAACCACCGTAGTCGACCTATGAATAAACACACATAATACAGAGGCGCCTGAGGCGTTCAGTTCCGCCGCTCAAGAGATGCAGACATCGTCAAGGCAACGTACAGGCGTCACTTGAAGGAAAAAAAAAAAAAAAGTCCCCTTTTGTATAGCGGCGGTGCTAAAGAGCGTCCAATCTAAGTCGTAGCGTGGAGTTCAAGAGGCTGGCAAAGGTGCACTTGAGCGCTGTGGGGGGTCGACGCTCGCTGGTTAAGAGGACTCGCGCGCAAATATGTCGCCTCGCTGTAATCCCGCAGATTCTAAAGTTAATACCTGCGCGGCAAATAAGATTTGGTCAGTATTAAAAAAAAAAAAAAATGTCTCGTATTAATCTGAGATTCATGTGAAATTGTGACGTCTCTGATTTTGTGGCACGGCTGATGGGATAAACACATTGAAGAGATTTTTTTTTTTTTAATCATTTATTTCAGTCCCGCTACCAAGAAAATACATTTGAGGCCAGCACCGACTAGCCGGCAGCTAGCATGCACGCTGATTGATTTTCAAACGCGTTCCTTTTCACATATATTTGACGCTTGCGTTCATAATCTCTTTTGTGTAGCACTCTCGCTACTTTCTTTTAAATGTATGTTTCACGCTCGCAATTAAAATCCGTGCAGCACTTTGAGATTTGCTTTAGAAAAAGAAAAAAAAACGTTATTATTTTCTGCACTTATCTCGCATTCGCTACTTCTCAGACTCGCCTTAAGGGGCCAGAGCGGCGCCGCCGGTTTGCCGCCGACATCTGTGTCGACCGTGAATCCTGAAATTCTAAATAAATGAAATGGAGATGTATTTTTTTTTTTTTTAAACTACATCCCAGTGAGCTGCGATGCCCTTGCCCGGTTCTTTGATCCGATTTAAACGGGGGCTAACCTCAACAAAATGGCCTCTAATTATTTTTGCCTTTGAATCCGAGATGAGGATCCCCACAGGACTCCGGCTGAACCCGATTTTTCCCGGGTTCCCCGGCGCTCCGTTGAGCTCGTCCTCCACCGGATGCGGCGACATTGAGAATGGGGAGATCTGGAAGGCCAGATTAAACCAATCGTTGATGGGTTATAAGAGAGATTAAGGCCCCGCGCGGTGTTAGCTTAAAGTTCCTGAGAGTTTATCGGCAGTTGCTCCAGATGCCATCCACCTGTGCGGTTTAATCTGCTTTTCCTCGTAAACACGTCACCGGTGTTGTAAAGAATGCCGCTTTCCGCCATCCCTCCCCCCCGCCCATGAATCATCACCTCCGCCGCCACTGCCGGGGAAGGGAGAGGAGACGGAAATATCCGGATCCTCAAGGGGGGGGAAGACGGAAAAGGGGGACGATCCGGGGGCCCAGCTTCCTCACCCCGGATCCACAACTCACCTTGACATTTCCAGCTAATGATGCCGATGACTGGGGGGGGGGCTCCGGCTTCCCCTCGCCTCCGCGCGCTCGTGTGCCACTTCTGCGACTGAACCAGTTTCGCCGACGTGACTGCGCCCGAGCTAAGGCGCCTTTGTGCGGAGCGACCTTGCGTCTCTTTGTGTCGCGTTTTATATTATGTATGCTTTTTTTTTTCTCTCTCTCTCTCTCTCTTTCTTTCTTCCAATGCACATATTTAGATTCAGTGATTACATTTCCATTCATTAGCTCGGGTTTATTGTTACAGGCGGCCTCCGCAGGGTTACTTCAGCTAATCGCTCTGGTGCGCTGCGACGGTTAATGCGAGATTCCCCCGCCTCTCGCCTTTCGGCACGTTCGATTTTCCAAACCTGTCTGTTACAAAGAGGCAATAACAGAAAGCGCGGAATCGAGCGTTTACCCCTAAAATCCTTCGACAATATAGAATTGGCGGCGGAGGATCGGAACAGCGGTGGCGCCTGCGAGCACAAAAAACACCCGACGAGTCAATCAAGGTAAACCGCATTTATCGCGGCATCCCCAGGGAGGCGGAGCGAAAAAGTTTAGGGAAACACTGGCGTTTACTTTCTCGCCACCGCGCTGGATCAGACGACGGCTGGTCCCCCCCCCCCCGTCTGGGCGGCAGATGTGTAAACAAGTCCCGCAGCCCAGACGACCGCGAGTAATTTGTTCCAGCCCCTGCGATGCTGCACAGGCGCGCGTTTTCCAGCACCGGCAGCCAGTCACTTTGGACCATCAGTCAACCCGCGCCGAAATTTAATACGTGACGTCCGCTGTCTCCCTGCGGCGAGCGTTACTGGCATACGCGCCGATCAGGCGTAGCGTTATGACCACTGCGTGTTTGCCGTGGAATCCGACGCGGCGGCCCGGCGGTAAATTCTCCCTTCAGGAGGTTCATGTTGAGTCTTTATTGAATCTGTTGGAGGGAGGGTGTTGGCATGAATGAGCGGTCGTCACGTGGAGCTGCAGTTTGCGCCCCCGCCGCCGCACTGGGCTATATGAGCGGAGTGACCAAAATATGAGGGACGCCTAACAATCATTCAAATATGTCAATACCTCTCTTAAACGATAAAAATTCAAAATAAAACTCCTTTAGCACTTGGCTGTTGCATTATATTTAATGGTTAACATAATGTCATAATGCTGATCAGTGCATGTTACCTAACGGGCTATGTATCATTATTATCTATTTTTCCCCTGGACATATGAAGATATGATTTTGTAATATGTATGAAATAATCACAGTAGCATGTGTAAATGTGTGTTTCTAAAACATGTACATGGGAAATATTTACAGTATGTGATGGCTTTTTACTTGGTATTATACATACGTTGTGACCATATGAAATCTATCTAATTCATGTATGCAAAATTCTTTGTAAATTACACACACACACACACACATATATATATATATGTGTGTGTGTGTGTGTGTGTGTGTGTAATTTACAATGAATTTTGCATACATGAATATACTGGAAAAATATGTCAGTATTGTTCCAATATACTGTAAACACAGGTGTTTTTATTTCCAATACACATATTGCATGTATGGAAATTCAATATATGTACATACATATCTCATGATGTGTATGTACATATCACATTTGGGTATGTGAATTGTCTATCAAAGGGGTGTCTGGGAAAACCTTTGTGGCACATATTACATGTCTCCAAAGCGTCTTGACAAAAAAGATTTAAAAAAAAAAAGTTATTAATAGGACCACAGCGTTTACTCTTGCCCAAGTTCAAATTCACGTTTTTCAGATAATTAGACTCAAGTATGGGTCAACTGCAGTTATGTGTGTGCAAAAATATACTCCGCCGTAAATAGAATCATTCAACTGCGCTCCGAGCGGCTCTACTCAGCCACGCTCGCGGCGATTCCGACTGAAAGCGGAGATACTTTCAACAATCACATGCAGCTTCTGATTTGCTTGGCGACCAAAGACAATCTTACTGGGTCAGTTTGGCATTAGCATTTGCACGGCCCCGCAAAAAAGAGCAAATTAGTCAGCTTTGGCGATGCGGGTTTTCCAAAAAAAAAAAAAAAAAATGTTTCAAAGATCGCAATTTGAAGCTAAGCTAACCGGCTGCACATTCACATTTCAGTGCAAAGCTCGTCCTTTTGTGCATTTCCCCAACACGCCCGACGACTCCTCTAAGCTTTAGCGTTTGATCAGTATTTTCAAGTTTCTCCTGAACGTCAATCAGTGAAAACCGGGTCACTCGTGATGCCGCTTAATGACGCGAGAAAGGCGCGTTATTTGCCTCACCCGCGCGCGCTGGGACCACGCCGCGGCTGCAAAAGCCTTCCCCGGGAGCGCGCCTGGCGTGCTCTCCCTTTCCCGAGGTAGATCCTCCGTAGAGTCCATGAAGCCTGTAAACGTGTCATCCGAACAGCAGGAGATAACTGCTGTGCGTTCTTGCTTTCCAAGCCTCTGAAGCCTACCTTTGATTCCCACCCGCCCCCCCACCACCACCACCACCACCACCACGACCACCACCACCACCACCTCCTTGCTCTCAACTTTGCATTGATACCATCTGGCAGGAATAGTGAGCCCGTAAGCCGGGGAGGGGAATCACGGAGCGCGCCGCTGTCTGATTAATCATGCTAATCACTGGTGAGGGGTTAGAAGTCCATTAACCTGTTCAGAAACGCCACAGATTGCTTCAGAGGGCACCGACTCAGCGGAGCACCGCAGTCACAGATGTGAGGGTGGTTTTGGAGAGGTGGGGGGGGGTGGGAACTGGAGGCCACATGGAGGCCAAACTCTGCGGCGAAACACCTGTGCTGTTGATGGGCAGAGGGGAGCTGACAAAACATGGACTCAGTCCTCCTCCTATGCAAATACGCCCTCGGCTCCGCCCGCCGAATGCAAAACTGTCAGAGTCGGGGGGCCCCTCCCGAGGGGGGTCGGCTGAGTCTGAGCCAGAGCCGAGGAGACAAGGACGGAGGGATTATCTGGTGTTTGCTGCTGAGGTTATCAGTGTTTTTCTTTTTTTTCTTTTTTTTTTTTTTAATTTAAAACCATAATTCCCCTCTTGTCACAGCCTTGATTTCTCTGCTACAGCCCGAGGCACCTGAGGAAAATAGCACCATTATTTCCAACACGGAGACATCATAATTACTCCCCCTGCATTAGGATACTGTAAATGAAAATATTGATTTTTTTTTCTGCCTCCCTCCTCCACCGCTCATTCAATTTCTCCAATACTTTACCTCATTTTTACGTCATCGGAAGGCGAGCGCGCGGGTCGAGGGGGCTGATGTTCTCCTGGATGGTTGAGGAGTGGGGAAACATATTAAAAAGCACTAAAGAGCAGAGCTTTCACTTTTGTGGAACCCGCAATGTCACGGCTGTCAGTTTTTTTGGGGGGTCGGAGGAACTGGAGGAGGGCGGGAGACCACTGTTGTTCTCATATTTCAAGTTGATTCCTCTGAGCGTGCGAGTGTGCCGCTCTGTGACAACTGCCGCTTATCAAAGCTGCTCCCCGAGAGGAGCTTGGCGCCTACATGGGTATTTTTTTTCCCTCCACTTCTTCTTCTTCTTCTTCCCCTCGGCGGCAAAGGCAGCGCCGCCGAGAGTTCAGAGGGGGAGTCTTGCTTCACAGGAGTTCTCCCACGGGCGCATGTTACGTGGACATTAGATAAAAAAAAAAATAAAAATAAAAAATTGCAGTTTTCAAAAGAACTGGCAGCTTTCACCCGATGACGCACCCTTGAAACACGGGGAAGTTTAATCTTCGCGAGCGCTTCCCCTCCGACAGCCGGTGACTAAGACCGTATCCGGAGGCAATAACCCGCAGATTTTCCTCAAGTTAAAAAGTTGCCTTGTTGGCATCAGGGGACGCTTTTGTTGTTTCCACCTCTGGGAGAATTGATTCGCGTTGTGTTCGCTGACTCAAATTGGGGAGGGGAAGGTCAGGTACAGTGAATGCACCCGTCCTCTGGCCCAACAGTCTGCAGGGACATGAATCCTAAGATGCAAGCTCGCTCTCCCGCTCGCTCTCCCGCTCTCCCTCCCTCTCTCTCTCTTTCCACTCTGTCAGTGTGTGGGCGCGGCGACATGCATGGGCTGGAAATACTCCTCAGATGATGGATCTTTCAGGAGGGATGAGCAATTTTGAAAATAAACCACTACGGCTCGGCGGAGGCAGTTAGTGCAGCGAGCGGGGAGCAGGCGGCGCGTCTCCACCCATAATGTCAACTCTGCTTCCAGTCACCTTCCGGGCGTTTCTTCTGCTTTTCCCACGAACGCGCCGGTGCCGCGCGTGACCTCCCGGCGGCGTCCGAGTGGCTTATTACTTGTGTGTTGGACCACATTGAGGAGATACTCTTCTCAGTATCTAATGTAAAGATCACGTACGTACGGCGACCAGCCATAACATTATGACCGCCACGGCATGTTTCACCATAGAGTAGAACCTAATGCACTGGAGGGACCAGCGGCCGTAACCACATTCATTCATGACGGGTTCAACATTGCAGTTTAGAAAAATGACTTTGCTGGTGTAAACAATCAAACTAACTGAATTCAACTGTATTTGTTTATATATGTATACGTTTATTAATGCCACAAGCATTCTACTTCTTAATAACTTAATAATATAACAACTTAACTTACCATAACTTAATGACTGTGATTATGTGATACACAAATAAAAGCGACTTGACTCCAAACCGGTGATTTTGATCAGTCATAATCTATTGATGGACATATACACTGATCGGCCATAACATTAAAACCACTGCATGTTTGCCATAGATCATAACATATATGCTATATATATAATATAATATAATCAGGTCTGCAATCAATTCTTTCTTCAGAGGGACAGAGGTGTTGACACATTTTCATGACTAATTTCTGATGCTGTTGAACTGTACTGGGTTACACTGAGAAGTGTCCCTAATAATTTGGTTATCCCACTCATATGCATTAGGGTGTTGCATTATATTTTATGGAAACCATGCAGTGGTTTAATGTTATGTCTGATCAGTTTTGGGTTTTTTTAATTGATTAATTTTGCGGGCGACATGGTGGTGTGGTGGTTAGCACCGTCGCCTCATAGCAAGAAGGTCGCAGGTTCGACGCTGGGGTCTTTCTGTGTGGAGTTCGCATGCTCTCCCCGTGTCTGCGTGGGTTCTCTTCGGGTACTCCGGCTTCCTCCCTCCTCCTAAAAGCATACTGAGGTTAATTGCCCGTAGGTGTGCGTGAGAGTGTGAGTGGTTGTATGTCTTTCATGTGGCCCTGCGATGAGCTGGTGTACCCCGCCGCTCGCCCATTGCCAACTGGGATTGGCTCCAGCACGACGCGGACTAACCGGAATAAGCGGAAGACAATGAATGAATGATTAATTTTGCACATAACCAGGAATTGTGAGACGTTAAATGCATGTTATTTCCTCCACTAGGTTTCCCTCAATCAAAATTCCAACAAAAGCGAAGAAGCGTGAGACCACTGAAGCTCTGATTCACCAAAACAAGTGCAGCTCTGACTTGGACTCCTTACGTGTATGTTTATTCAAATGAAATCGTCCGTTTCATTCTCATGACGTAGTTGCAAAAATTACTGAGCTCTGAAATAACTGAGTCGGCCGGCGGCTCGTGCAGTTGCGTGGTCACGCAGTCACCCGGGGAATAAATGTCAGTGAATGATGTTGTGGCATAATGTTGCCACAGGCAGCACATGGCAGTAAGCTTATATATATATATATATATATATATATATATACAAAGTTACAGACCTATAAATAAATGAATGTGCAACAGACGGGGGAGATGAAATTTAGTTTTAAAAAGTTCTCGTGACGCGACATAAAAATAATTCACGAGCTTCCAGGTAAGCGGTAAATCAATATAACAAACCGGTCCCGGTCCGAATGATTCGCTTCATCGTGCAGTAGCAGCGAACCCATTTGTGTCACCTGGGCAACTTGCAACTTGCCGTGTAAAACTGACTTTTAGTTATTAATGTTCACTGGAAAACCAACGAGCGGCAGCGCATCAGCGGGGCACCCACTGCCACTCTGAGGGGTATTCGTATTTTGCTTTATAATAAAAAGCATCTGCAAGAGAGTGGAGCATATGTACATATCTATATATATCTATATATATATATAGATATATATAGATATATATGCAGAGCCGCACTTGTTGTAGGTATAATTCCATCTCAAAACATCGCAGCAGGAATGGCGCCCTGCCTTACCCACTCATATGTATGCGTGCACGTGGGAGGTTCGAGGGAAGAGCGCGAGCTTCGTGCAAAAACATGGGAGGAGATGAAGCGGCTGATTATATATTCATGTATGAAAAACTGCATGGGAAAGCGCACATCTGTTTGCATCTGTTTTGTTTGTTTTTTTCTCTTTATCCTTCTCCTTCTTCTCGAAGCTGCAATCCAGATTTGCGCGTTACGAGAGACCTCCAGCCATGTTTTTTTTGTTGTTTTTTTAGCCTGTCTGGAAAAAAAAAAAAAATTCACCTTTCCTGTCCTTGTTATGCCTTGTCATCTTATTTCACCCCCTCCACCCACATTCCTCTTCCAATATTGAGCTTATTATGGCATGCCAGTGAGTGATTCCCTTTCAGCTGTTATGAAAAGGCACGGCGAGCCCTTTCTGCAGCCGCCCAAGACCTCGCACTTCATTTAAATGAAAAAAGAAAAATCGTATTCAGTGATGTTCCTTTCCCGTTATTATATATATATATATATATATATATATATATAAACAAAACTAATTTCATTGAGCACCCACACTTGGGGTGTTCTCTCTTTTGTTTTTCGCATTTTTATTTTTTTTGTGTGTGTGTGTGCGATCCGCGCGAGCGGGACGCCGCCGCCGCCGCCGCCCATCTTCCGCGGGCAAACTCGCGCCACTTCTGCTCGTTTGATAAGAAAACAAAACATCCCACGACGCAAACAGACTTGATGGTCGGTGCAGATGAAGAGAGGCTTCCAAAAGTGACTCATTTGTGCATGCTCGCTATGAATAGAGCAGCCTGCCTGTGAACCCACCGCCGCGCTGATCCGTCTCCGGGTGCAACAAAAGCCTCACAATGCGAAAAAAAAAAACAACAACAAAAAAAAAAAACCCATCCAAACAAACATACAA
The DNA here is from genome assembly GCA_901007715.1 of Dactylopterus volitans. Lineage (NCBI taxonomy): Eukaryota > Metazoa > Chordata > Actinopteri > Syngnathiformes > Dactylopteridae > Dactylopterus > Dactylopterus volitans. The sequence goes on from CAAKHG010043825.1 coordinate 9,974, forward strand.
CTGAAGGCAATGAAGATCTTTTTTTTTTTTCTTTTTTCTCGGTCGATTCTGTTGTTTTAGACGAATCGCTCAGCCCATCAGAGCCAGCAATATGGAAATGCCTGGGCTTTATTAAATAGAGTTCTTATCTTTCCCCCCGCAGATCTGAGGAGTCCCACATTACCGTATCTGATCCTGGCCAATCAGTGACCTCCCTTCAGGCTGTGTGGGATGCTTTGATTGGAAATGATACCCCCTTAGAACGCGGCCAGGCGATTTCTCCGACGCGCAACAGTTTGTTTCCATAACCCCTCTCATTATCGCTTTCAAGCCCGACGTGAGCAGAGAAGCGCCGTCACACGCACCCCCGATGTGGCCGACGCGTCACCCGGTGCATCATCCCGTTTCCGGTCCAGCTCGACGGGGCGCGGGCTGCAGGCATGGGTCTGCGATCCATCACCATAACAGTAAAACACGGAGGCAGGCCGGGGAGGAGAAGAAAAGGGGGAGGACGCTGGGAGTATCATATTAGGGAGAAGCTCATGTCTCCGTAGGAGTGATTGATGGGGGTGAGGAGTCGGCGCTGTCGCGGTGCAATTACAGCGGCCTGACAGGATGTGCGCTTGAAGGACGGAGCTGGGCGGGCTGGCGGGGGTGGTGGGGGAGTGGTGGGCGGTTTTTCGGCCGCGGACTCGGAGGAGGAAGAAACAAATGGCGTCGCCGCGGTGACCTTGTAACACTGACAGGGATCATGCCTCCCGCTAATTTTAAGTCATTTCCTGCCCGCGACTTCTGTTTTTACGGATTTCTTCATGGCAGCTCATCGTATGTGCCACAAATGGTCGGGCAGGGGTTGAGACATCCCCGTTTTTGGGTAAGACGAAAAAAAGCGTTTTACCCTTTTTGGAGCGAGCCCGTTGGCCTTCAGTGTGCCGGCTTTATCTTTTTTGGGGGGGCAGAGGACATGTCGGATAAGTGGTGTCGCCGGCGAGCGCGAGGGCGCCGGGTGTTTGCACCGGCGTGACAGGAGGACGGCGGGATGGGAGGCGCTGACGGGAGGCGCTGAGCCGGCTGGAATACTGTAGAGGCTTAACATGGTACATAATATGTAGCGCAGACACCACACACACACACACACACACACGCTGTGGCATGCGGAGTGTGATTGCTGCCGCCGGCCTGGAGAGGAGACGGGTCTTTTGACAGCGGCTTCGGCGGGAGACACGCATCGTTTCCCGTTACCGGCTTCAAGTCTAGACAGCATTTTGAAAGGCACAGTTTTCCCCAAATAATTTCTTTTTTTTTCTTCTCCTCCCTCCATCCAATTGTGTCTTGTGCTTAGAATTAAACTGGAAGCCCACTAGAGCGATAAGACATCCCGAAGCACGGGTTCAACAGCGGTTTTTGTAACGCCGCACAAAGGAAATATGCCGAGGCGTCGCAGCTAACCGCTAACGCTCCCGGATTGGAGGCCTGCTCGGAGTCCTCCGACCAGCACAGGCGGTTATTCACAAACGCTTTACGTTGACACTGTAATATCCTAGAATTAGAAGTGTGGCACAGAACAAAATTGCCCGTTTCTATTTTGGCTGAATGTTGACGCAATTTCCCACAAATACCAGGTACAAATTCAATCACTTGGGTCTTTGCGCGTCTCTTTATCAGAGTCAGAATCGGACAGCATTATAAAGGTCTTTGCTTTCAGCGCAGGCTCAATTTCTAGGAGTGCAAGGACGTGCGGTGCATCAGGTAGGCGACATTCTTACACATTTTACATAGTTATACATACAGAGAGTTGCTGCGCAGCGGTTTTCTGAGCCTATGCGGCCGTTAAGAGTTGAGCGGAGCGACGGCCTGGGGGGAGAGACTGCCTCAGTGCCGGGTGGTTTTGGCGTTCGGTGCTATGTAGAGCCCGCCCCCCCCCAACAGAGGGGAGGAGCCTGGACCCCGGACCAGTACAACTCCTGGGTGGAGCAGGGGGTCGATCCCAGTGATCCTCTCTGCAGATCTCATACATGTATTCCACTTGGGAGGCTGGCAAGCTAAGCTAACGTCTACTCTCTAGTTCGCCTATAGTTGCCATCATTTTAAATAAGTCATAAAAACAACGGCAGCCAACAAGGGCGAGAATCTATCCGTGCACAGATGTGACTAACTCATCTCCCAAAGTGTCACAAGAAACAAAAAAACGGAAAAAAACAAGCAAACCTGAACCACCTTTAATTGATCTCTAAATTGCAGGTTAAATTATTTTGGGAACAACAGCAAGCCTTTTTTTTTTTTTTCTTCGCAATTATGTAATTTTGGGCAGCAATCGATTAAAAGAAAAATAAAATAAACGTCAGCGCTGAGGCCAATCACCGGTCCAAGCTCGGAGAAGGAACAGAAAATGTAGCTTTTGACAAAATCTGAAGTAATGAGGAGGAGTTCTTCCGGCGGCGGGTGAACGGAATGTTCTGAAGTGGCTACTTAGTCACGACTCTCCGGCGCTCCCGGCGCTTCATCAGCTCGGCGCTGATCCCATCAGCGCTGGCCGGAGCGGCGGCTGACCCGGCTCAGCTGAGGAGGGGGGGCGGTCCGGCGGCTCCGCGTGCAAGCGACCTCGGCATGAGTTCAGCTCCACCAGCGATATGGGAAAAGCTGGCGGATTTTCACAATATCCTGCCTCGCCTTCAAATCTGCTCCGGCGTTTCTCCCTCACTCTCCTCGCTCCATCTTCATCCCCCCCACCCTCGTCCCCTTCATCCCCTCCTCCATGTGACACAGTCCCTATCACCTTCCTGTCCAGCTTTATCTCTTTCCCGTAAGTCTGAAAGTTTTCCATCCAAATAAGCAGCCCTGCTTGCTGACGTCTCTGCACTCTCAGCAGGACTCCACTCAGAGGAGCTTATCGCTGCCAGTAGAAACTATGACAAATGATAAAATGAATGGGAATTGATCCCAATATAGATCTACACGACGTGTTCAATTACAGCTTTGAACTTTTTTTTTTTTTTTTTTTTTCGCTTTTTGCGATATCTCGCGGCAAGGTCACGCATGGAGTCACATCCACCGCCAGATTGTGAGGAGAAAACGATCTGAATCGGCCGACTTATGAGGGAGGCTTCAATTTCATGATGCATTCAGGGGCGGAGGAGAGATCTATGGCATTCCATCATTAAACATCGCCAGAGACCACATTGGAAACACGCAGCCTCGCACACACACACACACACACACGCACACGCACACACACGCACACACATAAAGCTGTAATCGCGCCTGGGAAATCTGGCAGGCAGATGCTGATTTACTTTTCTTATCTTGAGAGGCTTCAGCTCTGAGCTCATGTGCATTAAAGGAAACAGCAGCAATAACCACATTAATTTAGGAAGCATTTAACATTGCAGTTTAGAAAGATAAACAATTTGGAAGGTGAGCGTTTTGGGGGGGAAAAAAAGCAATGAAACTAATTAAATTGTACTGTATTTGGTTGAATAGTGCTAAGGTACAGGTATTCTCATGATTAATAACTGTGATTCTGGGACTTGGCTTGATACCAGCGTTGGTTTTTGGGCCCTAATTTTGATCAGTTGTCATCTACTAATGAGCATATGCACCGACCGAGCAATGCATGACATGACAACTGCATGTTCACCATAGAATAATGTGCAGCAGCCCTGCATTCAATTCTGCCCTTCAAGACGAGTTTTGTGTTGAATTTTTGTGTGTGTTTGAGAGAGGTGTTGACATATTTGAATGATCGTTACTGGGACTGTAATTTGTGACGCTGTTGAACTGCACTGGTTAGACTGAGAGGTGTCCCTAATATTTTGGTCATTTCACGCTTATGCATTCGGGTGCCAAAGGTCTAGGGACTCCTCTCGGTACAACCCAGTACAGTTCAACATCATACATGGATTAAATATACATTATATTATTGTTTATGGTCACAACATATAATAACTTATAAAACTTCACCATATAGAATCCAATGTACAAATATATATTTACACGCTCCTATGGGCTTTTTTATAAACATTCCACAATTATACTGACATATAGCCAGGAGAAAATATATATATGACAACAATATAGTCTTATTGGTAACATATACCGATCAAGCATAACATTACTACGACTGCATGTTAACCAAACTGCAACAGCCCTTTTTGGTCATCCCATTTGTATGCATTAGGGTGCAAAAATATGAGGGACACCTCAGTATAGCCTGGTGTAGCCCAACAGCGTCGCAAATTAGACTCCCAATGACAGTTATTCAACATGACAACAGCTCTCTCAAACACATTCAACAAAAACTCAATCCTCCTGATAGGAGAATCAGTTGCAGGACTGCTGCATTGTGTTCTATGGTAAACATGCAGTGGTCATAATGTTATGGCTGATCGGTGTATATGCCAGTAACACTCACCATAGGGAGATAGCAGACATCACATAAATATATAAATATAAATATATACGATGGTCCAGAGTCACTGGCTGCTGGTGCTGGAAATATGTGCCCGTGCGTATATTTAATTTAATCACATTTTACTCATTTAATCATTTTTAAAGGAGGATTATTCATGAAAGAAATGGCAGTGAAATGGTATCCTCCATTTTTTTTTTTTTTTTTTGCATGTTAATGTTCATAGCTATATGTGACATCTCCCATATGATCACCCCGGTCCACTCCAGCTTATGGTGCCACGCCACCAAACTACATTCTCAATTGCGAGTGAAGTTGGCGCTGAGGTACAAAGACGGAAATCAGGCTTTACATCATCAGCACAGAGAGAGAGTTCGGCGTGAGGAGGTGGTGGGCATGGCGACGCGCGCGGCTACTGAACACGAGCACGATCGTTGCCCACGGATATTAGCGCCGTAACCCTGACAACAAAGGTCACTGAACCAAAGTAACATTTAACCCGAGCTGGGATCTTTTCCAGAAAAAAGCAAAGCCCCGTCTGCCTGCCGCACAGACGCATCCAGGCTTTAAGGGGAGTGTTGACACGTCGTAAAACTGAGCGTTGGGCTATGTAAATAATCTTCGGCTGTGATTCTTCCATTAAAAATAAAAGAACAGTTACAACGGAAAGCTTTTCTTCGGGGACTCGGCTCTCGTTTGCAGCGCCGAACCCGGAAACGCACGTCTGTGTGTGTGTGTGTGTGTGTGTGCGTGCGCGCGCGCGCGTGTGGTTGCTCTTATAAAACTTGCCAGAAAGCCATTATGATTCCAGCCAGGCTCGGCGTGAGCCAACATGCCAGGCGTATTAATTATTTTTTGAGACAAGGGTCTGCCGCTGACGGACAGTTATTGCTCCGCTGTATGGCTCAATAGATTTTAGCATTAATATGCAGCCCTCTTTTAACTTTGGTTATTAACCTCTGAGCCAGACCAGTGTGTGGATGACACATGACAAAGAAAAGAAGCCCCATCAGCCATGTTGAGCTTGAGTGAGAAAATTCAATAGTGAGCTTAGGAAATGAAAAGAGCAGTTTGATAAGCGAAATGACTGGGATTTTTTTTTTTTTTCCCCTCTTCCCCCTCCTCCTGGACCTTATTGTTGAGCCTTTCTTTCTGAAAGGCCACGAGTGTCTGTCATGAGTGATTCTGTTTTCGCAGATTGGTCTAATCCAGGCTCTCCATGCTGTCAGGCCCGCTGACGCTATCTGATTATCTACAGTAGTACAAGTGGCCAGAACCGTATCACCTCATTCTTCCAAGTATAATATGTTTTTTTTTTTTTTTTTGCCCCATCTGAGAATTTCAGAACCACGGCCACGGACTATTTTGAATTAGTTTGCTGTAAAAGTGTGTTGGAGGACCGTAATGACATTCATAACTTCTCCGGCGTCCCCGACAGCAGCCGGCGGCGGTGTATTTCCCTTTGGGTTGCCGGTGTTTAGGGCCTCGGCTAAGTCGCAAAACACTGGCGAATAAGAGTTTCTTGCGTGGCATTATGGGATTTTCCAGAAAAGGCCAACTGAAGTTCCAGTCATAAACATTGTTTTTCATCTTTCAAATGATAATAGCTGTTCAAACAGGGTTTGTTTTTTTTTTAATAAAAGAAGATATTCAAGAGGCTCATTTTCACACCGTAAGCCGTTGATAAAGATAGACAGCGTGTTTCTCCCACACGAAAAGCAAAAATATTCAGATTTCCCAGGTCCCGTGATCATGAGCTGCTGTAGTTTTGCTGCAGGACTCGTTTTTTTTTTTTTACAGTTTTACAGTTTCCTTAGATTCCTAAAACTGAAGGGAAAGATTAACACTTGAGCGCACCATAATACCTTAAATGACCTTTTAGTTTGAACTAACTCCCATCCATCCCAGCTCGTCCAATCAAATAGTGACACTTCATCAACGCGGTAGCCATAGCGCTTCTACATGGGTCAGCAGGTTGTGCATCAACTCCCAGGTGACGCACGCAGCGCTACAACTGCAGTGACGGTGTGCGACAATCGTGTATTTTGACAGGCAGCCTGTTGCATCTTATTCACACTGCAAATAGTGTTTTGCATGAGGGGGCGTGGCAAAGAGTCGCATCCATTAACACGCGGGGGGGGGGGGGGGGGGGGGTTTTGTGCC
>CAAKHG010043825.1:16543-30716 GCA_901007715.1 Dactylopterus volitans
GGGGGGGGGGGGGGGGGGGGGGGGGGCGGATTTATGACCGACAGTGCAGCAAGCGGGGGGCGGTTAAATAATGTGGACATTTTTAGGGGACTGTCATGTCATCCATCGTCACGTGCTGCACATGGTTGCACCTAAAGTAGACATTTGCAAGGTAGCTTCCGAAAAAAGATAAATAAATCAATACCTAATTAGTTTAATTAAAATAGCAAAGCATATTTACTTTTGTTTATTTTTGCTGATGGCGCAGCCTTTTTTTTTCTTTTTTTTTTTTCCCCAAAAACTGTAAACGAAAGCAAAACATTCCCATTAATCATCGCTTGGGGGAAGAAAAAAAACAAAAAACCTCACACAACCGAGTTTGATCTGGTCACCATAACAACCCCCCGCCCCTGGTTTTTTCCAGGCTGATCAGCGCTGAGCGCACAATGGGCTCTGCATTAATAGCACACAAAACATCAGTGTGCAATCAGAGCCGCCGCTGCAGCAGCAGCCTCTTATCGGGCTCTGACGGGGGCTGAAGCGCAATCAGATCCACCTCCTAAATGAACAAACCCAGGCACCGACTGCCACTTTTAATTTGATCGGGCAAACAGTGAATTAATGGGAGCGCGCCGGGAGTTTGGGACGAGCGGGCGCGAGAGAGCCTCCTGCAAAGTTTATTATCAACGATTTCTTTGCCCCCGAAAGGCAAGTCGGCACGTAAAATATTGCTCTCTTTGGACAAGCCGGCGAGTGTTGGAGCCGGATTTGCTCCCCGGTGCTCTTCATATATTTTCTCAAACCTCCTCCGATGGCGGCGCTTCCGTTTTCATGCCCTGGAGTCGTTATGCCATTCTTGCTCTGCCTAAATCGTGGAACCTCTAGTCTGCTCGCTCCTCAATTATTTAAAGTATTTGCTTCGCGTCGATTGCATAATCGACTCACCGGCTCGTCAAGTGCGGGATGAGGCCGTCATCCGGGGGGGGGGTGGCGGTTTTCGGATTCCGTTTTGAATAGCGGGACATTTTATTTCTGTTTTGTGTTTGGCGCCACATCAGAGAGAGGCGAGCGCGTTGATGCGGTTGTCGAGGAAAGAAGATATATTGATATTTTTTCTAGAAAAGCAGCTACAGGATGCTATTTTACGTTAACATAACAGTTCTAGAATTACTTTTAAGCAATACTGGTATATATAAATAGGGAGAACGGGAGGTCCGGAGGCCTCCGTGTGCCCCCCCTTCTCTCTCTCCACACAGTGAACATCTGTTACTCCACTTTGTTACTGGAGCTCAGCAGGTCGGGAGCAGAGCACAGCACTTTGCAGAGTTAAGCCATCTCAGACCTTTTTTTTGGCAGAGGTGAAAAGACTGAAGAAGTTGTGGAGGTGGGATATAAAAAAAAGAAAAAAAAGAATGGGGGGGGCATCTGTCCACCTGCCGCTCGCCCCTCGGCCCGGGGGTCCCCGCTAGCCATTTTTAGCACACGAGCTATGTGGTTCAAGGCAAGATCACGAGACCAGAAGAGGGGAACCAAAAGTCTTCTTGTGTGGAAACGTCATGCGCGTTCTCCCCCCTGCGTTCTCCCGGTTCCCTCCCACCATCAAAACATGCAGGTTCGGCATCTTAGGCTCAGCCGGGCCCGATGTGGCGGCTCAGGACCGACCCTCCATTCCGACCTCAAAATTCCCTTCTACGTTCATTGCATAACGCCTCACCTTCAAAAAAAGGTATGTCTCTCTCTGCACGGACGCACCGATTCCTCACGGCTCCTCGCTCATCTGTTTCACATTCCACACGAGTCCTCCTCCAGGTCACCACAGTTGAGAGGAAGTCTTCTTTGAACCTCATTCTTTCTATGCACTGGCTTTATCTATCAGTCATTCCGTCCGTTTCCCGTAAATTTCTCCATTTTCTGCTCCGTAAATTCATTTGGATTCCTGTAAATGTGACATCTATTGCCCCTCTGTCCGTCCCGGAGAAGGATCCCTCCTCTGTGGCTCATCCTGAGGGTTTTTTTTTTTCTTTCCCCTTTTTAAAAGGGCTTTTCCTCACTCGAATCGAGAGTCTAAGGACACTTAGCTCACTCCGAGGATTATAAAGCCCACTGAGGCAATGTGATTTGTGATTCTGGGCTACACAAATAAAACTGGCTTGACCAACCGGTTCCAACGAGACCACCTTCCTGGAACCACTGTTTCACAGGCAAGTCTTCGTATCGTGGCTTGAAAGGACCGAAACGCTAAACACAAAACACTATTCTCCTTTAAGCGGCCGCACCAATGAGCACCGTTTGAATTTGAAGTTGCCCACTCTTCCTCCTCCTCAGAGACAAATTAAGAGGGAGAAGTTCAGTGTTTGGGGAATATATTTCATCATGGTCCTGAACCTCTCTGAAACATCAGCTGCTCCTACCAATTAAGGGCCAGCAGGTGCACCGCAGGGCGAGCTGTCAGGATTTGAAACGTATATCGCCGGGAAATTATTTCCGAATTCACCTGTTCACCTGTTCACCTTCTCCGCGAGGCCGGGACCAGTAATGACCCAAAGCGCAGCGGGGATCATGTTTTGGGCACGCTATGTGTCTTGCAGGATCCGGGCTGAGTATTTACACGCGCTTATTTCCATCTTTGATGTCTCCTCAAGCCTGTTGTAATCGCTGCCGAGACTTCCCGCTTCCTGTTGCGCCCGCCGCCGCCGCCGCCGCACTTCTGCGCTTGACTCTCGAATCTCGGGATCTTAATTAAAAGTGCGAGGGCGCCACCGCGTTCGGTTACATATTCATCATCGTTGTGTAATGCGGCTGACTGATCATATCAAAGCAACTTCCTGCGCGCGACTCCTCAGAACTTCCTGATTGCTAATACAGACTCATGCAAATGCACAGAAGAGTTCTTTGTTGCCTCGCAGCAGCTGCCTCTTTTAAGTTAAGATATTCTAGGTTTTTTCGGCGGCCCTTTCTGAATAATCAAGCTCACATTGTAGCCTCAGGAAATAATAAATGTATAACTGAAATGCCATAGAAGCCGGCAGCAAAATGAAGCCACCTCCCCCCCACCTTCCTTTACATTAATATTGCAGCATTTCCAGGAAATATTTCTCCAATAACCTATATTTTTATAAAATACTTACTGGCACTCGTCTCGCCAGCGCAGATCACATGCGAGCAGAGACGTTCCCTCTGCGCAGATGAAAACGCGGATGAGAGGCCCCCCCGCAACTGTCCGATCATGAAAGGAGAAGCCGCTCCGTCTTCCCTCGCTGGCGCGTCTTCTCTTGTTCGCCCGCCGACCGCCGCCGCGTCGGCAGGCGCGAGCGAACACGGGCGTCGGCGCGCAGCAAATCAGACAGACGCGGCCGGCTGCATGTGTACATTTACAACTTTCTGACGTGTGATGGAACGGATGAGGCATCATCTGTCAGGTGAGGCGGGCGGAGAAATGAGAAAAAGAGAGAGAAAGGAAAAAAAAAAAAAAAGGCTGGAGGAGTTTGATGTCTCACACCTTTGTGATGTTTGGTGACTGACATCTCCAAGAAGCTCTGTGCCGTGCTGGAGGCTGGCGCCCACGGCAACGGCGTTGAGTTGTCTTTTGCATCCTGACAGGTTCGGTGCAGGGCAAAAAAAAAATACTTCAATCACCATTAATTGCTGTCCACAACAACTTTTGTCCTGTCTTTAATTTTTTAAAATATTGTACTGGATGATGGAGTGTGTCCCAACACTGCATGACTTTAAACCTATTAGTTTTTAGTTTGTTTTTTTTTTAAGTTACAACCTTGTAAATGGGTTTAGTGTTGCCTCTGAATCCACGAAAAAAAAAAAAATCCAGTTTCATGCTAACTCTTGAATTCATTAAAACACACCCACCGATATATATCACAGCACGCTGAAATATTAATGCTGTGGCGCTATTTTTGGGCGGAAGACGGCGAATGAATCAGCAGGCCGGAGCCTGGAAAGGCTCCAGAACGCTCGGATTAATTGAAGCCGCGTGGGTGATTCAGCACCTGCAGGAGGCTCGTCTACAAATTTAGCACGCACCTGTACGCAGGCGCTGGCCGCCGTCAAGCCCAATAAAATCCGATGTTAACCTGGTTGCATTTCTGCCACATTAACTTGGGGTGATTTCCTGTCCTTCTGCTGTATACGCTGGTTTTTTTGGGGAAGTAAAAAAAAAAAATCCTTTAAATTTAGATCCTTCTCGGTGTTTAATTGGGTTTTTTTTTTTTTCAGCTGTAGGATTGCAGCGCAACAACAGGCTGAGCTCCTCTCTGAGTGGTGGAAGGTGGGAAGTCTCTTTTTTTTTTGGCCAGATGCACGTGTCACACATGAGCATCCTGCAGGTTCTAAGGCTACGCTGGCACTGCGGGTCTTCATGCTAATTCAAATGCCACCGCCGTCAGGCTCCGGTTTGAACGGTCCGCGGCCCTGAGGTGACCCGCGTGATGCGCAGAAGAGGGCGCGGGGTCGCACGCACGCGTTTTACGGCAGCAAATATGGATGCCGCGCATGTCAGCGTGTGCGCGTGCCGGTTTTTTCACCCACCGGCTCCACCGTCGCCGTCTGCCGTGCTCGCTCCGTCCGTTCTTTGCGTGTGGCGCAGAAAAGTGACGCCTGTCTAAAAGTCGGATGAAAAGCATCAGATATGTATCTGATTGAGGGGCAGATATGAGAGTGGCCTGGGTCTGATTTGAAAACATTGGATTTATTATAAAAAAAAAATCAGATATGGGCCACGTAATGGCAAAAAAATAGTCAGATTTGGGCCACTTTTGCCTGCGTTGTCAACGTAGTCTTATAGCGCATAAAGCCCATCCTGCAGAAAGATGCATGGACTGTAAAAAAAAAAAAAAAAAAAAAGACACACATGAATCTACACACTAACAAGACTTCCTGAAGATAATTATTTTTTGAGTTTTTCCCCGAGCTTTCCAACGGTTTGGATCACCAACGCCTGTCGCGGTCGATGCACTTTTGGTGGTCCAAGAGGGCAGGCGGGCACCGCTTGCAAGGTCTCCCGGGTAAATAACAATCTTGGTTGTTGTTCCCACCAAAATTGCACGGCGGCGCGCCCCTCCCTCCGCGTAGCCAAGTTCACGGGGCGATGCCAGAAACACCCGACAGGAACTGGTAAGAAAATGACCTGTGTGCAGCGAATGGAAATGCCACTTTAGCGGCACAAAGGCCCCCCAACACCCTCGCTCGTAAAAATAGAGCCGCTGCAGAGATGGTCTGAAACATGCTCGCTGGTAAAATAACAGAGCTGCAGCTGGAGCTGAGAGGAAGGGGAGGGTCTGGGGAGTGGGAGGGGGGTGGGGGTGGGGGGACCCGCAACAGAGGAGAAAATATAGCCATCATTACGCACAATTTATAACTTGGAGCAAATGTTCGCCTCACATCGATCACATATGCTAAATTCAAATGAGATGCTACATCAGAGAGAAAAATGTTGCTTTTGCTATGTTCAAAAAAACAAAACAAAAATATGCAGTTTTTTTTTTTTTTTCTTTTCCCCCTGTTAAATACTGTAAAATATTGTCATTCCTGGTCAGAGTACAACGCAGTTTTATTTATCTGTTTATTTATGTTTTTTTGGTCATTTTAGAAACACACACACACACACACACACTCCGGCGAAGCGCATGCATTTTTACTCCAGCAGGCAGAAACAAAGGTTGCCGTGCCTTCACTTTCTCACTCAGCCCCGGCTTTGTCTTCACTGTTCCAATCCTGTGTAATCCCGGCGCCGGGTTACTCGCTGCGAGCCACTCAATCACCCCTCCGCCCGCCGTGTTCTCCATGACAAATAGATGTGTTCCTGCCAAGCTTTTCTTAAATAAATGAATGTTTCCTCGGCTATACAGCCACACCGGACCTGTTTCTTTTCTTCCTTTTTTTTTTTTTTATTTATTTTTTTGCTGAACCAGGAAAAAGCATGCTGTCACCGCGCGGGCCTATATCTCACTCCTCTGGCGATGGGTATTTTTCAGGAAGACAGACTGATGCATCAGTTGCCTATTCACTGCTCACTGCACTACAAATAAGCCCCCCGTATCTATACATAGCTCGGGCTCTTGTTTCTGGAGATAAACCACGCCTAAGCGCAGCTGGCTGGCATCCCTGAATTTGTCATCTGGCCGTTTCATCCCCCTCACCCCCTTCCAATATTCCTCGCACACCTGAGTTGAGAGCAGACGTCTATTATGGGCTGCCGCATGTAAAACACAAGAAAAAAAAAAGGGGGGCAGCGTCGCGTTGATATGAGCCGCGTCGCTCGCCGTGAAAAACTTGTTAGCGCGCTCGGAAAACGCGACAAGCCGGTTAGCTGGTCCCTGGTTGTGTTTTGAAGTTCAGGGAAAAAGGAACTCAAGTGTCTCTGCTGTAATGTGCGACATGGAGGCAAACACCTGACCAAAAAAAAAAAAGTAATGTCGCTGCTTTTTAACAGGCTCTGAAATTATCGCGCGCAAATGCAAATAGATTTTCCTTTTGGTGTGTAAATTTCAGAGAGCCACCCGCCACTGTTTGGTATCAAAATAGTCACCTAATTAAAGAGAAAACTATGCCGAGAGTCTCCTCCGTGTTTTGGTGTCAGTTACGCAAACGCTGCTCCTGTCATCTTCTGTCAGTTTATTGATTCGGATGGTAAAAATAAGCCGGGCTTGGCGAGATGCGTCTTTTTTTTTTTTTTTTTTTTCCCCCCCCGGATGCGGCACGTTAGTGGGTAGCGTGTAACGAGTGTCTGATCAACTTGCCTCGGGCGCGCGAGCTATTGTCTGCGCTGTTGACAAACCGGCTGGCTTTGAATGCGGGGAATTTGTGCAAAATGCGAGGCAATGCGCTCGATATCGGAGCCGCACGCATGTTGGTGCGCTTCCCAGGTGTGTGCCGGATAAGCAGGCTTTTCTGTGTCAGCGCTGAGCTCACCGGACACACTCGGCTGCCCCACGATGCACTGCGGCGGGCCGGCGGCAGACTGTACTTGTCATATCGAGCCGGCCAACCAAAAAGTAGCACATGCTGGCAGTTCCTAAGCGGGGAAAAAGAAAAAAAAAAAAACCTTGATAATAAATATCAAGTTAACAAGTATTGCGCTTTTATTTTGGAAAAATAAGAGGAGTGTGTTAATGGTACAGCGATCTAACCCTCCTCGATACGGCATGAGTACGGCTGTATACTTCAGAGTGATCGGTGTGCTATACTAATATTTATTTAGTAGGTAGGGCATTAGTAGGTGATTGTGAACACAGCCGCTAACTAATAAATTACCGCCATTAATTTTAAACTATTTGCGGGGGTTCATTTTTTTATTCACAGTTTTATTTTATTTTATTTTTTTCATTTTTCAAGTTTGCCTCTGCGTACGTGTGTGCACGTGTGTGTTCGGGGTACGTATATGTATTTGCGGACCAAGTGTGCATGTAGGCACGTGTGTATTTGGGCGAGATATGTCTGCAGGTTGTGCACGTGTATGTGTAAATGTTGCACGTGATGAAAAGGGGAGCGCGTTGTTATGTGTGATTAATATGGGTGAAAGGGGCGGGAATAAATAGGTTTTGTACTTCTTTCTACTCCTTTGTAATGTCTACATGTGTCAGATATAATTACTGTTAGTGTTTGTTTATTTTTTTTTTGGTTTGCGCGTATGTCCTTTTAGTGCTGTTTGATAATGATTTGTTTCTTTGGTTTCGTCCTTTGCTTTTACACGTTCAAAATAAAGGATTCATAAATAAATTGAACCCTGCCACTGTCTTTGTTGGCTTTTCTCTTTAGAGAATATTTGACAATAAACAACCCGTTTTAATCCATTTGTAAAATCTTTTACTACACTGTGACTGAATAAAATTAAATAAAGAAAAAACTCCTATGACCTCAAACTGAAGCTAGAACTTCTTTATGCATTTATGTTTTATGTATGTTCCTGCGCTGCACCTGAACTATCAAAGATTGCCCTCCAAAGCTATGAAAAAAAAACAAAAAAATGAAAACGCTATAGTGGAATTTTTTTGAATTAGAACGCATCATTGCTTTCTCATGTATAGGCTATCAAACAGACCTTGAAATTGTGTTTCCAGTGGGAGATGTTATTGATAATGCAGAGCGTTTGATTGTGTCGAGGCTGGGGAGGAGAGGACCGGCCTCACCCAGTAAAAACAATCTCCGTCATCGTGTCCTCTCAGCCTGCTCCCGCGCTAAAAGCCTTGCGGCGCTGCGACGGCGCCGTCGGCTCGCTCCCGCCGATACTTTTATCTGGAGAAAAAAAAAAAAATCGCTAAAGAGGTGCAATTCCGCGAGGCGCAGCTCCACCAAGAAAAAACCCGTTAGCAGATAGCATGCGGAATTAGCGAGAGGGGTGTGGCTGCTGAGGCTAAATGCCGGGTTCCAAATTATAGACTGCTGCGGCGTCAATGAATGGACGCTAAATGGAAAATTGGCAATCAGTCCTGTCGGTGATGTCGGGGCGGCGCGGCTTCTATCGATGGGCGAAGCCGAGCGGCAGCCATGACATCACCGATAAAACCTACTAATCTGCTTTAGCTGGTCCTTAACAGATGAAAAATGCCCCGTAATTTGTCATCTGCATGCTTAATGACCGAGTCTCAGGTGAAGCGCTTAGAGATATGATTTAGGACGGAGAAGCGTCAGTCGTCTGCTGCAGGAAGGGACTTCTGCCTGCACTGTAAAAACTAATTCAGGGGACCTTTAGTCACTTAAATATATATATTGTTGTAACATAGAAATCAAATTCTGAGCTACAGCAAGACTTTTAACTTGTAAATGTTATTTTATTGAGCTTGGATGACACACAGATTATCCCTCTTGATTCGACGTACTATCATGACTTGTCTGAGTTCAAAATTCCCTTTTAATCAAAAAAAATAACTTGATTTTAAGTTCTGTTCATGCAAAATACTATTTGATGAAATGAAACGGCCCACAGTTTCCCTCTGCTGATTACAGAGGCCACAGACTGGAATACCTGGATAATCTGTGATGGTTAAAGCTGCGGGTGACCTGAGTTGCACTTTTGATGCGACGCTACCTTTGTCAAATCCCAAATAATGTGGATTTCTGTTATTAGATCGTTACAGCCGTGGGCTGAAGGTCTAATGGGAACTTAACGTCCCGGACGATAAAGCACACTCTGGAAAAAAAAATAGGGCCCGAGGGCCACAAACGGCCCCATTGATGATGTCTATCCACCTCGCAACGTCCTCAAAGAAAGAAAACAATCAAAGTCGGCGACATGTTAAACGGATAGTTCGCCCAAAAATGAAAACTCACGCATGATCTACTCGCCACGATGGCGATGGAGGGGGTGGGTGAAGCGTCTGAGAAATATACAGCACTGCGGCCAAATCCAATATAACTGAAGTAAACAGCGACCGACTCAGCAGATAAAATTCATAAAATGCGAGCCAGGACCTTCAAATTCACAAAGCGGAGTCTTTTTCACCATGATTTGAGCCTAATCGCAGCTGTTATGCGACCAGCCTTCAGCCGCATTCACGCTCACGGTCGCATTGTGGCGAGCGCCGCGCGTGAATGCGGGTGTGCATGCGGGTGTGCGTGCGTGCGTGCATGTGTGTGTGTGACCATGAACACCCCTTCCTGCAGCATAGTGGCGAGTAGATGGTGAGTAGATAATGAGCGGATTTAAATTTTTTTCTTTGAAGCATGTGCCCGTAATGAATCGCGAGGTTGATAGTTAACGCAGATCAGCCATAACATTACGACCACCGCATGTTCACCATAGACTATAATGCAACAGCGCTGCGATGAATTCTCCCATCAGGAGGAGTTCATGTTGGATTCTTCTCGACCGTGTTTGAGTGGGGTGTTGCCACGTATTGATGATCGTTATCGGGACTGTAATTTATGATGCTGTTGAACTGTGCCGGGTTATACTGAGCGGTGTCCCTAATATTTTGGTCCTCCCACTCATATGCATTAGGGACACCTGTCTGCCTTCCGAGGAAACTTCATTGACACACACAGCTGTGATAAAAAAAAAAAAGCCTATTTTCCAAATTAATCGTGATTTAAAATCCTGTTTATGTTTCATGTTTCAACCTGTGGCTTCCATCGCCTCATGGAAACCTGGACGTTCTTGTCATTTTCTCGTCGAAACATTATATTTTTTTTACATAAAGGCTTTTAGCAGAGAGGAGGAAAGTGTTTGCTTACCAATTATTTTCCTTGCGCGTGAAGAAGCAAACGAGGCGAGACGCAGCGCTTTAGCGAGCGTCAGCAAAAACGCGGCACTTGAAATCCTCGACCGCGGCGGCGAGCCGGAGTCGCCGCCGCGCCTAATTAGGGGATGACTGATTTTTTTTTTTTTTACAGCCGAGCCATTTTGTTCCCGGGGGTGGGCACGGCTGCGCCACACGCGGGACGGCAAGATCGCGACAAAGCACAATCGCGTACAGGAGTTCGAGCGCGGGACAGAAAAGAGGCACCTCAACAAGTGCTAAAACGGTTATGGAGTCATAGCGCCGGTGCTGAATAAACACAAACCGGGCGCGCAAACAGGCAGCGCGAGCACTCTAACCACTTACCGCTGCGGAAAGTGCTCAGCGCTCTTTAAGCTCCCGAGGCGGGACCTTCCATTCACTCGACGCCGCGCGTGTAGATATCATGCCTTTCATATACTAACTGAGATCCTGTTCGGGATCGCTGCCCCTTGCCCTTCTATTTCTGGCACTCGGCATCCGCAGCCGCCGCGGTGGAGGCTGCCTCGTAGGGGGGGGGAAATGAAATAAAATCGTCAAAGTCGTGGAGATTGAGCCTTGATGCGCTAACGATGGCAGAGTCAGTTACAGACCCCCCCCCCCCACCCTTTTTTGATTGCATCATCCGCTTCCGGGCCCCGTGCAGGTGCAGGACGCAGGATTAGACGAAATCGGTCAGCCTCCATCAGTGAAGTGAAGCTGCGGCGTAACACAAAAAAAAAAAAAAAAGCGCGTTTGAGGAAACGGTGAGCAGCTGTGAGCGTCCCCGCGGCTCCGCTAGCGGCTGCTAGCCGCGGTCGTTAGCCGCTGCCATCGAGCTGCAACTACAGGCGGGTCTGAGCTGCTTTCCCAGCCATGAGAGCCGCTGTGCTTTACCTGCCTCTGGCTCCGTTTCCCCCAAGCAGTTCGGTTCGGTTCGGTTCGGTAGGGCATTTCCGTTATGGTGCCAAACAAAAAATGCACCGTGCCATCCTGATTGCTGGGGGACCCGGCGCACAGATCTTGTATCTAAATTCTGGACACACTGCAATCGCGGCAGTAGGGATAAACCACAAACGCGCCATATTTATATACTATATCAATGATAAAAAAGGCAGCGCGTGATACAGGGGGAGGGAGGAAGTGCGGCGGGAGCTGGACGGAACAGCGAGGGTTCCCCAGCTGGTTTCTCAGGGTGGCTGCGGAGGGCTTCCAGCCAAAGCGGTGAAGAACCGAAAGCTTGAAGCTCCGCAGCGATTATCGCCGCGCCAGGAAAAAAGACCACAAACAGCCGGAGCGGCGTGGGCAGGAAGACGTGGCGGTGGTTCGACGGGATGACCATGCGGGATAAACCCCGCCTACCATGTACGGTCTGCGGTGGAACCGCGAAACCAGGTCCAGGGTTTACCGTTCTAGTGCGGAACGTTCCAAACCGGACTGAAGTGACCTGCTCGGTGGAAACGGGGCTTTTGCTGAGGAGAGTGAGTGTCGATGCCTGTCGTGTGTGTGTGTGTGTGTGTGTCAGTGTGTGTGTTGGGGGCGGGGTTCCGACTCTTATCAACGAGCCAATTATTAGCAAGTAACTGCTGAACTACGGGGGTTGTGGATCTGATCTGACTTCATCAGCAAAATAGCAAAGCCGTGGTGATCTGCAGGAGCAGCTCGGGGATGGTGAACAAGCCATTCTTTTTTAATACAACAATGCAGGGCCCTTTATACATAATTCTGTTGTGATTTAAAAAAAAAAAAAAAGCCTTTGATTTCTCATGCTTTATCGTCAGAAGACGGAATTACATAATTTATCTGCGATTAACACAGGACACCAGAGAGGGAATGTCATGACATCTCAGCATCATCGGTTGCAGAAGCAGCATGCACACATATTCAAGTATCACTTCTTGGAATATATCTGCTTTTGATATGAATAAAAGATGGCCGACTAGCGCACGGATTACCGCTACAATTACCATTACACCCGCTGCCACTTCACAGTTATCTTTTTGCGCCGCGCTGCTTTGGCGGCTAGTCGTTGCAATTAGAGCTGCAGCTACGCCGTGAATGTATGACTCCGGTCAACACTGACGCATGATCCAACCTGCACTTTACCAATTTATTCTTTTATTCTTACAGTCCACCTGCTTTTCGCAGTTTCCAAAGATATCAGGCAACAATTTTGTCGTACTCCTATATGTATATCGCTTTATTTTCTTATTACTTTGTTATGTTGCACTGTTTGATTTTGTGTACGCTGCTCAAGGAAGCCTTACAATTGTCCCCCCGGGGATAAGTAAAGTTTTTTTGAGCTAAAAGAAGAAGGAATCGTCTTCAGACTTCAAAATTAGGAGGTGCGGTTTACTGGCTCAAATCCCAAAAACTGAATAATGGTGACAAAACTGGCCGGCACAAAGGAGAGTGAAGAGGGACGCCAAGCAGAACCGGCAGCACACGACCATCCGACAGCCATTAACTGGGACGACCGGGCGCGCAAAACGCAAGCCGAACCAATCGCACGAGTGGGCGGACATGACGGTGAGCAGAGAGCCGAGGAAACCAGGCGCAGCCGCAGCTCGTGACTCGGCTAGGTCAGATTTCGGAGTAAGAACCCGGAATCGAAGCGGTGCAAACTGGAAATCCGGGTTTTCCAAGTGAGACTGCGACGGTCTCCGATGAGGTTCGTGCTCCGTGCGCACTGCATGTTTAGCACAGAATCGAATGCAGCAGCCCCGCATAAACATCTCTTATGTCGAATTTTTTTTGGCATGTTTCACTGATTGTTATTGGGGACTGTGGTTCGTGACTGAACTGGGCTACGCCAAGAGGTGTCCCTAATATTTTGGTCATGCCAGTCACATGCATTGTGGTGCAAAGACATTCGGGACGCCTCTCGATATGATCCAGTGCGGTTTGAAAAATATCGCAAATTACAGCCCCAATAACGACAGTGTATAACAAGCATGTCGATAAAAATTCAAAATAAAAGTCCTTCTGATGGGAGAATACATGAAAGCTTTTGCTGTATGTTCTACAGTAAACATGCAGTGCGTTTGAGGTGAAGGATGATCGGTGTATCATTACTGCGCGCCACGTTGTATCATATCACACAACAATGGTCAGATCACAGCTGCGTCGTCATAACACCCGTCGCCGCGGCCTCGCTCTCGATCGGCGTTAAAGCGCCGCGCGTTTCATCGGCCTTGAACATCCCGTCGTGCTCGGAAACGGAACGCAGCCGCGCCGCCGCCGAGGAGGAATCTCGTCTGACGTCAACTCACCGGCTACTCTTTTTTTTTTTTTTTTTTTAAATGCGAAATATGTGTATTATTAGACAAACCGCTCTCGAAAACTACTTGTAGCACTCTGGCAGCAGGGTGGCCTGCCCTCCCTTTTGTGACGCTGGTATTTCACTAATTAGAGGGCAACGGGCTCAGTACGCCTGGCAATTAGTGTGTTTATGTGCTTCTTTACACCCAAACACACTTCTGAGACCTGGCTCAGACGCAGGGGCTGCGTGGACCGAGGCCTCTCGGGGGGTGCAGCATCAAGTCCCGGCTGCCTGGTTGGATGCTCCTCGATCGGCGTGTCGGCTCGATGGCCCTGGGCGCCGCAGCGATTAGCCCTCCGGAGTTATTGTTCCGCGCGTTGCCTCATAAGATTATAACCGCCTCGACGTGGATGAAGCTCTCACCGACTGCGGCTGTGTCTTGCCCTTGAGCTCAAGGAGGGTCAAAGATCTAAATAAGGGTTGTAACTTTGAGCTGAACCTCGGGAGGGTTGAGATTTCCACCTGTGAAGCAGGTCTGGGGACATGGGAAAATATTTAATATTTAGATTTAAATATATAAATTATGAAACTGTTCACATCCTACCCATAAATCACACCTATGGATACACACAAACACACATACATATATATATATATATATATGTGTGTGCATGTGTGTATATGTCAAGATGCTAATGTGATTTCTTTGTGGGCATTTTTGGGT
>CAAKHG010043826.1:0-13123 GCA_901007715.1 Dactylopterus volitans
TTTGATCTTAGCAAATTCCGCCCCTAAGCTAGGCCGCGCTAGGCTGCGCCTTGATGACGTCACACACGGCGCCGACGGTGGGCGTGTCCTTTGTCTCCTGGCTGTTCCCGCCCGTTAACGCAGCCATTTTCAGCTACGCTTCATTTTCTGCATGAACCGCATTTTACAATGCATGAAAAAGTTGCACGTTTAGGACTTAGCGAATGGTGCCGGCGCAGGACTCGCTTGTGTTGAGCTGTTTCTGTTTACTGACACCTGATGCTCAGAACTGCACCTTTTCTAGTCGTAGTGAATCGCGTCACTTCCTGTGGTGGGTAGATGTGAACACTGTGATGGCGCCGTCGGCTGGATGTGACTAAATTAACTAATTTAAATTACTCACTGAAACACGGAGGGGAACATCAGGAACATCACAGCCGAGAACATCAACACGGATCAAAACACTGAGCGGGTGGGTCGACGGCAAGGCGAGCAGGGAGCTGATTGGCCAATGAGACTACGGGGGGGGAAGACATGGACCAACAAGTGAGAGACAGATGAAAACAATCAGACAGGAAACAAACAAAAAAAAAAAAACAGGAGGCGGCACACGAGGGGCGGAGCAGCAACGTAAAGCAGGAGCCGCCATCGCAGAGTCCCGTGAAAGGGTCCAAACTGCAACTCAGCAGTCCAAAATGAGGCTGTGACGAAACTAAAACATGAGGTCCCTTTTTCGGGTTTCTATCGCGTCACTATCAGACCTTTATTGCCATTTTTTTTTTCAAATTAGGCCAACAGCTGCCATGCTGCCATGCCATGCCATGGCCGGAATCCTGTCCTGTCACAACTTGACAAATTATGGACTGTAGGTACAAAAAAAAGTGATTAGTTTTACTTACTGAGATTAAACCTGCAATTTTTAATGCTGAGTCATAACTTTCAACAGGACATAGTTTTTGTAGTTCTGCTCCTAAACTTATTTGAGATTTTTTTGAACGACCATAACCCGATTGAAGAAGATTGAAGACGAATCCACGACCGGCCTCAGTGAGATGATGAGCGTTTTCATCGCCGGGTGAACTGTCCCTTTAACGCGAGGACAAACAAGCCCGGCGTGAGACGGCGTCAGCGCTCGCCGAGGCGTGACCCCACGCGCTCTGCCGCCGTGCAGCTGGAGTTTTAATGGCCTCCTCCACCAATCGAACCCTCCCCGACTCCCGCAAAAAGAAAAAAGGCCAACGCGGTTAGATAACGCCGGGGACCAATCATTGACCGGCTCTCCGAATGAGTAACAGATGACAGCGAGCAGATCTGGACACAGCTTTTAATGGTGGGATCGAGCATTACAAAGCAGGAGCAGACGCCATCCTTCAGCCACTCGCAGATCAAATCCCTGATCGAACATTTATGGCTTAACACAGCATGCTTCGTGAGCACTAAGGGGGGGAGGGGGTTCCGGAGGTTTGTTTGGTTCCCTCGCGGAGATCGGACGGCAGTAGAAGTACTTCGCTGAATCAAATACTGAAAACTAGATTCCGTCGCAGCGGAAAGGAGCAAACCCGGGACGGGTAAACCGACAGTGTGTCAGCACAATCTCCATCACAAAATATACACGGAAACACTGGGAAAATGTCGCGTTCCCGGCGGCGCGGCCGCGGCAGAACCCGTTCCGAGAGGTTTCTCCAGTGAACATGCAGGTCCAATGTGCATCTTTTTTATTCCAAGAAACATTCCAGGTGAAGACGCTGCGACGCGGCAGCTGATAATTAGCTTTAGCGGGAGGACGGTGATGAACGTGTTGAGTTCAAGGACCTCCGCCCAGAGGCCGTCACCCCATGTTCAGTCACTGGTTCTTGTGGTTGTTCTGGGAATCTAGTCGGCATAATGCACTTTAAGGGACAGGTTTGGTCTGAAGGTGGAGACGCCAAAGCGCCTCGGTGTTTGCCAAGTCTCACGTTCAATGTAGAGAATATGAATTTGCGTAAACACGACTCGGCAGTGCTGATCAGATGTGGATGAGTCATTCAATGGTTCATTTCTCTCCTCATGTGTCTCCAGAGGCATATTTTAGTGCTCTGTTTGGCGTCCTTGACGGATTTGGTCCGTCTCCACCATGAAGGTCCAGTGTGTAAGATTTTTGGATAGCAGGATCAAGCATTTGTCCAAATTTGTGTTCACAGCATAAAAGGTTTAGCGAAGAGCAGCGACAACTGCAGGAACACAATGTTAGGAAAAGAGGAGCAGAAGTCTTTTGGGATTGTACCCGGAGAACACGAAGACGTCGAGTTCCTGGAGAAACGGAGGGCGACGTCACGTATGGACGTCGGTTCAGCAGCAGGAGGATGTAAACAACAAGCCCGTGGATGCGTACTGAGGGCGTAGCTCCGAGGGGCGGGAATCTCTTAGCGCCTCATGATTCGCTCATGATCCAGAGGGCTGCAATGATAATATCGATGCATCTTGGTGCATCATTGTTCCTCACTGTGTGATGGACATCGCGTGTTCTTAAGTGGTTCCATGACTTGGGTTCTGGTCAGCTTGTAGAGTGTCGGATCGCCGTGTCAGTCAAACGTCTTCCGGATGGGACGTTCTATCTCAACATAGGGTGAAAGTCCTGGTTCTCAACCGTTGAACACGGACGCAAGTGCTCGCCAGTAAAAGCAGCGAGAGACTTTGTGATTGGCTCTGATGCGGCTGCTCGATGCTCCTCCGGTTGGCACCAAATACAAGCGGGTGTTTTTCTTCCTCCTCCGGGTGTGAACGTGTAACATGGTTCCTCACATTTGTGGCGTTTCGTCATATCTGAGCTGAGTTTGAATCAGCTGTCATGTTGCGGCTCGTGTCCAGATACTTTTCCCCTTCAACTTCATAGAAGTCCGAGTGCCTCCAAGCGCCGGCTTCTCGCTCTGCCATCTCATGACTCTTATGTGCTCTCCCTTTTCACGTTCTCAACTGACATTTGGAAAATAGACTTTTGACATCTGTGAACTTCTTCGGAACGGTTTGCGTCGCCATGCATCTTAGGCACCGTCGTTTCCTCGCTCCCCTCGCAGCTCCACGGTGAGCAGTTCAATGTCAGGGCGGTAGAAATGCCCCCTCACCTAATATTACCCCAAAACGTCCTGGATTTCTCCGTTGATCCAGGTTCTTCACTTCAGCACTGTGTTTGGTGACGTGAAAACGACTCGTGTTTGAACTTGAACTGGCCGTTCTGGGCGTAGATGTAAAAGCTGGAAAAAAGCACCTGCTCCGTTTGTAGACATTAAGAGCTCGTGAGACTCTTTTCATTTCATTATACTCAAGAAAATTTAGCTATCTGCCAAAATTGTTACACACTGGACCTTCAAGATTCCCCCCAAAGCTCCGACACATATGTGCAGGAATTTTTATGTATAGACGGGAGATTCTTAGTCTCTGTTGACATATCAGTGGCTGATAGAAAAACTGAATGGATGCATGGGGGAGGTTGGTGGTGGGCAGCCACAGGAACACGTGGCTGAAGGACTCAGTGGCTCGACTGGAGGTGGAGGGAACAAGTGCTGACAAACCAATGAGAGAAAAGCAGGCAAATGTTTCACATTTCCATAAATCAAACGTCTGTGCAAAACTGACGACAAACAGAATGTGCAAAGTACCGTACCTCGCCCAATCCTTCACTCTCTGTTTATATAAAGTTACATAATATGCATACATTAGCATTCTGCTACTCGGTTTATAAAAGGGCAACACAGCTTCAGGCTCGATTCTTGTGTGACTTGATCAGATTATCTCTCTCTCTCGCTCTCTCTTTTTGTTTTTTTTGGTTTTGTAAACAGTAACATTCATCGGACTCCTCGCTGACAGCCTGGCGAATCAGTAAGCCGCTTCATATCAGACGATAACAGGGAACAAGAAGTCGCGCGTGTAAGACGGTCGGTTGGATGGACAAAAGGTCGAAGCGCTGTCCGCATGGACGCGCCAAGGTGTGTAAAATATGTCGGCCCCAAAGTGCAAAAACCACGACGTCAAACAAAGACAAGACATTTTGCAACTGTCAGAAAATGTTAAAATATGGAATCTCTTCTGCTCTGTTTTGCACATCAGGGCCACCGTAGCAAAAAAAAAACCAAAACAAGGCCCAGTGCTGCCATGACTACATCTATGCCTAAAGTTATGTCTGTAAACATTTCCAAACCTCTTCCCTCTCCGTCTTTACATTCCTCGCTTGACCATGAACACACTGCAGTCACGTTAGTTCAATAAATTAACTGATAATTAACAATTGAGGATACATTCAAGTACATCATTCTTCAATACTGGAATGCAAGCGGGCTGCGCTGCTCTACCGTCAGGCTGCTGGCTGGCCGGTTGCTGGGCGACAGTGTGCGTGCACAGCATCCAGCCAGTGACCACATGCACGTTCCCCCGATCGATGCCCTGGTAACTGCACAAAAATAGAAATCTGCTCCATCAGAGTTTGGTTTTTTTTTGTTGTTTTTTTTTGTGATCATTAGAGCGGTGGTGGAGCTCAGTGAGTGCGCTTCACCTACCGACCGTCCCAGTCCGCCCTCTGGCCGCATCCGAGGCAGCCGTGGGCTCACCGGTGACGCCCGATTGCCTGTTTGAGGGCCTCACGCCGCAGGTGGTCGTTCCACAAGTCTGCAGGGGTCCACTCATAGTGCAGTGAGAGTGCGGAACAGCTGGGTGAGGCAGAAGACGGAGGCGGTGAGCGCGGTGCACTGCTTGGCCAGCAGCTTGCTGCTCAGGTCCTGGCAGCTGCGCTTGCTGCTGGCGCGCTCCGCTGCCAGGCAGAAGTCCCTGAACGACCGGGCCACGTCCGCCAGGCCCGCGACCGCCTCCGCGTTCCTCCGGTCACACCTGTCGCAACCGGAGAACCAGAGGCACGTGCCCGCCAACTCCACCAGCGTCCGGAAGCTGTCGGCCAGGGAGTGAAGCATCTCCTCTGGGCTCTGGCCGATCCCCACCACTTTCTGGCAGCCTGTCATTAGCTGCCGGGCCTCTGTTTGGAGAACCCTCTTGTTTTCTGTAAAGTGGGCAGGGCAAGTGTCCCGCGGGTGGCGACCGCCACGGCCTGCCACGGAACGGTCAGCGCTGCTACTTTCCAGGATGGAGAGCAGCTGGTCAATGTCCACACGGAGCACTTGGAAACCGGCGGGGGGTTCTGGGTAGCGCTGCTGGCCTAAGCGACCGATGGTGTCCTTGTGCGTTTGAGACAGGAAACAGTCGGAGGCGTCAGACAGTGGTGAGAGCAGTGGGCTGAGCTCAGAGGTAGAGGAGGAGAAAAGGATGGAGCGTGGGAAAGAAGGAGAGTGGATGGAGGAGGTGGTCAGGAAGGAGGGAACCGGTGGAGTGGTCACGAGAGGAAGAACTGCTCCAGAGGTCTGCGCCGCGCCGCTGGTGCGGCAGGAGAACTCGTAGACCGTCAGCTCCTCATCGAAGCTGCCCTCCCTGCTGAAGCAGTTGGTATAGACCGCCGGGCAACCGCAGGCATCCAGGGGCATCAGCACGCCATCCACAACTGACTCACATCCGGACGCCAGCACGGAACTGCAGCCGAACTCTGGTTTCAAGGGCAGGGTTGTCCCCACCTCGGCTGTCTTGGCTTGTGGTACGTCCTCACAGATGGTGAACACTCTGCAGCCCGAAGAGAGCGACTGAGGTGAGGTTGTGTTGTTCTCCGAAGGCCTACAAAGACCCATTAAAGGCCTGTCACTACTGGTCCTTTTGACTTTCTGTGACTGACTATGGAAAGGTAGTCCTGGCCCATTCAGATTTTGTGTGGTCACCACTATAGGAGGGGGGGTCGAGGGTGACTGATTGCTCATTTTAACACCCACAATGTCTTCATTTGGAGTCGTGGCTTTCATCTTTGATTCCGGAGCATCTTTTATGGGGCCAGGAGTGTCGATTTCCATTCCCATGGAGTCTTTTGGGAGCCTCACAATGGGAGTTGGAGGCTCTGTTATTGGTCCTGGTGTGTTCTCTGTGTAGAGCTGATTTTTGTGTTTTGATTTGGGTTCAACCTGGACAGGCAATGACGAGCTGTCATGTTCTTCCAACACCTTCTCTGGTGCTTCCATCACCTTTAGTACTGAATAAGAACCCTTAGCTGAGGTAGTTTCCTCAAAAAACTCCCCGTCCACCTCTGAGCCTGTGATCGTTGTATCAGAATCGTCAGACTCGACTGATTCTGCTTCGAGGTCCACCGTTTGTGTGACATCATGAACGTCTGTTACTTTGATAGTGATCTCGGCGTCAGCGACAGGTGAGTCCTCAGCAGCACTCTGGATTACATTCCCTTCCCCAGCTTGGTTGAGGCCTTCTTGGGAGCGTGACAAATACAAGGGCAGCTTCTGAATCTTTCCCCGAAGCGTGGAGGCTGACAAACGGCCCATGATAATTGGAGAACAGGGGTGGAGGAGGAGGTGGCTTGGAGAAAGAGGATCTTTGGTGAGATCATGGATCGTGGCTGTGCTAGGCCTCGGTAAATTAGGACTAGCAAAACCACCTTTAGCATCAGTACTTGGTGTGGTGGACTCACTCTTGGAGTCATCTAGACTTTCATTTGCATATAAAGAAACGTCACTTTTCAACGTAGCACCTGTGTTAAATGTAGGAGACGTAACACTTGTTGCAGCTCCGAGCTTTGCTGTGATGGAATTTATAGTTCGAGTATATTCGGAATGAAGAGAATTCATGGTGAAAGGCTTAACGCTTCCATGAGAGTCATCTTTACCTGCCGCTGAATTAGCACTGATTCTTTGCTTCATGGCTATCATCCAATCATCTCTGTCTGCGGATTTCAAACTCAGGGAACTCGTCAGTTCGTCGTCATCAAAAACGCTGTCTGAATTGGTGCTGTCGCTAGCTTCATCGCTCGCGGCGGTGGCGGGGCTAGCGGCACCGGTAGCCTCGTCTTCAGTGGCGCCGGCTCTGATTTCCAAATACAACTGGGACTTGTCGGTGTGATTCTGTTTGACGAGCGGCGTCTCCGTAGAGTTGGACGACGACGTGTTTTCTTCTCTTGCGGAGCTTTGGGAATTGTGAAGAGTTGGTGTTGGAGGTAGAGGGGATGAGGGGGGCGGAGGTGGGGGCGAGTATGACGGAGGTGTTGAGTCACCTTCCACCACGTATTCCTCCGTATTTGCGTTTTGCTCTGGGGGAAGCAGATGGGCTCCGAGAGGGCCGCTGCTGCCTTTATCATTCAAATCTATCAAACCCGCAGGCAGCGCGCTGGCTTCAGGCAGCATCTCAGCACCGTGGACTGGTCTTTCTGAACTGGATGAGCACCCTCCTTGACTCTCTTTGCCGGCATCCACCCCTCGGGCTTCAGTGTTCTCTGGCAAGAACATGTGAGTGGTGAATGGCCCATTCCCCGAAACATCCATCGGCTGCTCTTTCTCTCCCTCTGATTTCCCTTTACCCATCTCCTCCTGAACCTCCCCTTCCTCCTTTCCATCGCCCCTACGATCGGCGCTCTCCTTCCCATCTGGATCCACCCGGCACCGGACAACTGTGATGGTAGGAGATGCCACCTTAACAAGGTCTGTGACAGATTTTGATTCCATCGCATCGGGCTCCATCTCCATCTCTTGTTTCCTGGTTCTGGACGGGGCATGAGGGTCTCTAGTTTGCTCATGGGATCCAAAACCAGAGACAGAGCCTGCCCCATGGGGGCGGGGCTTGGACAGGATGGGTTTGGATTCCAGCTGAGTCGGCTCCCCTTCGGAGTGAGTCAAGGATGAGACGGTAGGACTGGGATTCTGGGTTTGTTCTGAAGGTTCAGGGTCAGAACTCAACATCTGGGTGTCACAGGCTTCAGCCGACAGCTTTTTATGAACCCTGCTGGGGACTGGATCGGATTCTGGGTAAGACACTCTGGAGGTGTACTCAGTTTCCATGAAGGAACGCCGCTTACGGGATCTCTTCCTGAGCTGAAACAAGGTTTCTCTGCCTCCGCCTTCCTCGTCTTGTCCTTTTCGGTCCTCTTCGGGTTTCCCGTCTTTGTCTGCATCTGCCAGGCACACTCTGATGTCGCTGAGGCTGAGCGTGCTCAGGAAGTCCAGTTTCATCTCAGTGCAAATGTCTGCAAGACAGTAAAAAGAAGAGGTGGAACTAAGCTTGTCTGCGGATATCCAAAATTCACATTACGAGATTATGATTAATATTAGACTTTGCCAAAAGAAGCTGGGTACGCTATGCAAGACACAACCGACGGAGTTCTGATTGTGAATTAGTCGGTCACAATCATGTCAGGGTGACTTCTAAATGTTTTGCTAATAATTTTTTTCACCAACATAACGTGCAAAAACAGACTAGGGAAATACTTTGTGCGGCCTTGTGGAAGAGTACTCCTTCATTTGCTGTTTTGGTGATGCTACTTTTGGCTAGTGGGGTTGAGATGTGGCAATTGTGAAGGCCAGTGGGTCTGATTCGGTTCACATTCAATTCACATTTTCACACTCATCAACTCATTCACCTCAATTCTGTGTAGAAGCATTTCTAATTTTTTTTTTTTTTATGTTTCTACACCCGTTTATTCAGGGTTTTTTTCTTATGTCGCGCCCAAACATCCTTTGGAAGTACATTCTCTCCCAAGTGGATGACTGGTTGGTCGCCAAGCTGCTGGAACGCAGGGAAAGACGCGTCTTAGCAGGAGGCCTTAGAGGAGGAACCAGATGGTTTCTATTGTTAAAAGTTTTTGTTTTTTCCTTGTCTGGAAAGCACAGAGTATGTGATCACCGAGAGCAATTAAAACATGAAAGTGTGAGAGTTGTTATATCTAAAAAAAAAACATTTTTTGCATGGTCATTCATTATTTTTGCTTCCACCGGAGCCTGAAAGCATGGCTGCACTGACCTCTGCAGACTACATCTTTAATACTGGTTGGCCAACATTAATGGTTAACGCGCTCTGCCGTGTTCCTAGAGATGATATCACTGCCACTAGATGGCAGCAAAAGCCTGACAACCGAGTCTTTAATCCCACTACAGGCTTCGAAACCAACAGCGAATTCTTATGGGCATATGAGGAAGAATCACCTCGTGGCACCGCCCCTGAAGTTGGGTCCTCGGGTGAGGCGAAGCGATCTCTGGCATCGAAGAACTCCTCGTCAGAGCTGCTGTCTCCGAAGCCCGGCGGCGGCTGCAGGATGGGGATCAGCTCCAGCTCTCCAGCTCTCGCCTGCTCTCCCGCCGCCTGCTCGCCCTCTCCGGCCTGGCCGGGATTGGGCCGGCCGAGGCTGCGAGCGCTGTCAGGGGTGATGTTGGAACAGAGTTTGTAGTAGCAGCGGGCGTCGCTCTGGTCGAAGTTGAACACGAACTCGGTGTGGGAGGACGAAGTGGACAAGGAGGGCGACGGCTGGTGCGCCTTGAAGCTGCCCTCCCTGCTCACTCTCCCTCCTTCGCCTGCTCTTCTCATGCGCTCTTCCATCTCCTTCAGCGCCTTCCTCCTTCGCCTCCTCAGCTCTTCCTCCTCGTCCTCGTCATCCTCGCTGGCCTCCGGAGGGCTCGGCAGGAAGTCGGCCAGGAGGGAGAGCTCCGCGAAGCACATGGAGCTGTCGTCGGAGCACCTTTTGAGGAGGCGAGAGTCCACCGGGCTGGAGGCAGGTGCGAGGAGCTGGGGGTCAGCTCCGTCGCCCGACCTCCGGGTGCCCCCTGCTCCGCTGTCCGGAGCCGAGAGGTGGATGAGCGGGTGGGAGTGGGCGGGGGGAGGGGCCAGGAGGTGGGACTGGGTGTGTTTGTTCGGGTAATGATGGAGCTGAAGCGGGGAGCGGATCTGTGTGGAAGCGCTGGGATGGACGACGGCGGAGGAGCACGACATCAGGTCGTCTTCCTCCAGGGCGTCCAGCGAGTCGCTGGACGCGCTGGTGATGACGCGCGAGTCGGCGCGACACGAGTCGGACGTTTCAGACGCGGACGGCTGGTCTTCTGCCGCTTGCGCCTCTTCTCCGCCTCCCATCTCGCCTTCCTGGGGCTCCTTCTGCGTCCCTGCTTTTTCCGTTTGCTCTGCCGAGTCGTGCCCCGTGGCCTGGGCCTGTTTCTGTCCACCACTTTTTGTCGACTCCTCCTTGGGGTCTTCGTTCTTGCTCTCTTTGATCTTATCAGCTCCATACTTCCCCTTCTCCGTGTCGGCATCCTTTTCTTCGTTCTCTTTTCTGTCCAGCCATGGTTTGCTTCCACTTTCCTTCCAGTCCTTGTTTCTTCTCCTGTCCCTGTCTTTCTTCTTTCTCCCGTCTGGATCGGATGAGGACCTGATGCGTGGGCGAGGCCTGTCATCATGGGAAACCAGTTTGACCAGCGGCTCCATGTCCAGGTCTGAGGAGTTGTCCGAGTCGCTGCCACACCGCGACACGTAACCTGTGAACGACACGCGAGCGCACATGAGCGGCCGGCTGTAGATCGCGGTGACGATGGACTGGTGGCGTGACCGGGTGGATGGAGGCGCGTGTTTCTCCGTACCTTCCTCAGCAGACACTCGGTGTTTCTTGGTGACATCGTTCCAGGGGAAGATGTTGAGGTTGGGGTCAACAAATACCCGACAGTACCCGGCTATGAGGCAGGACATGTCCTTGGCTGCTGCCGACTCCAGTAGCAGTGTGATGGGCTTTGTGGGAGAGAGAGGACAGGAAGAAAAGCAGTCATCATTTCAGTCATCATCTTCTAGTCTGCTAATTGGGCAGCAGTTTTGAGCTGTCCAATCACGCTATTGGTCCACTGGTACCACAGTCCTGCGATGTGGCCTGTTGTGTTTCAGTCAGGCGTTTTACTTTCAAGCGAAAGGTAAACTTTCCTCCTAAAACTCCAACCTCGTCCTCAAAGCTCCTCACAGCTTTCTTTTTCTGTTTTTTTGACCTGCGGTCGACATCACGGGAAGTAAAATAAGCGCAGCTGTATCCTCCATGTTCTTATGATTCTCTTTGGCAGCTGCGTGAATTGTGTGAATATTTCTCATCATGCAAAAACACGTCAATTTTGACAACGCGAAATACCGCTGATGAGGACGCTGCTCAGTTTCTTTTCCTGATCAAGTTCTTAAAGTGGTCAGGAAGTGGTGGAAGTGGTCTTAAAAGAGGTCAGGAAGATCATGTCGAAGCATTGAGTCACAGTGAAAATCGCTCATAAGGAGATTATAAAGTGTGCGACAACGTGCATTTTTAGTTGTAGAAGAAGTCTGCGGTACTGGGGTAAAGCAACCACTTCTTAAATTATTTTACAAATTTTTTTTTGAGAGTATCCTGTGTTATTGTATAAAAACCTCGTCAAAACTGATCATAATTGTGTTTTGAATGACACTGATAGTGGCTATAGACGAGATCAGACACAGCTTCAAGTGAATATGAACATAAACTAACGGCAAGAGTGTACAAAGATCTTATTTTTGTGATCGTTTGAACGCAAACGTGTTAACCTGCCCTCTCGCTCGATACGTAAATGGTACAGAAGGGTAAACAGAGTTGTCCCACCCCGCCACCGCCGCCATGATGCTACGCATGTGGCCTCCACATACAGTATATTAATGGTCAATCTCATGTTCCCACTGAGATTTTTGGCAGCATATAAAAGGAAAGTGGACAAACACTATGCACTGGTGCTGTTAGCTTATGTTCATATGTTCATACCTTAGCTGGCGTCTAATCGCGTTCACATGGACTGATAACTTTATTCAAACAATGGAAACATAACTCACAATCACTCACTCACTCACTCGCCTCTTTTTTAATCACTTTGAAACATGTTGCACTGGAACATTTGCATGTGGTTGTGAGCTGCTTTTTGATACCTGGATGACTGCGTGACGCCACACAGCCACGTAAAACTAGAGAAATGATGCAGCCTTCGAAACAACCTCGCATGACGTTTTTGGTGCTACTTCAAAGTAAAAATTGTTTTTTAAGAAGTTCACAGTATTCCGTGTGGCCCGCGCGCACGTCTTACCTTGATGTCCTGCAGGTATATTTTGACCAGGCTGACCTTGTCGGACTCGGGAAGCAGCTCGATGCGCGTGATGCTGGTGAACTCGGTGAGGGTCGAAAGGATGCTCAGCTTGTGGTTGACCACCTGACTCACTCCGTAGCGAGACCCCACCAACAGGGTCACCATGGACTCCCGGTCCTGCAGCTGAAGGGTGGGGAGACGGTGAGTGGCAGAGAGGAACAACTGCAGAGTCACCCAACAACAACGCGCACAGATGTTTGACAGTCCGGATTCATCACCATCATCGTGGCACTGAAGGATTTCCCTCCAAAGGACTTGAGCTCGTTGAGCTCCTCCAGGTAGTTTATCCGAGCCTGATCCACCGTCAGGCCCTTCTGCTTGGGGTCCTGCTGTGATTGGCTCTTCTTCATGTGGTAGCCGATGGCCTTCCTCAGGTCTTTCTCCCGCATGTTCCTCAGCAACGTGGACGACACAAAGTTCTCGATGCCCCAAGTCTTCCTGGAGCAAACAGAAACGCAAAGCCTGAAAGCTCAGAGAGACCCTCAAATTAGAGAGCGCAATGTGCACAAACATGCGTGCGTACATGTGCACAAACATGCGTGCGTACATGTGCACAAACATGCGTACGTACATGTGCACAAACATGCGTGCATACGTGTGCACAAACATGCGTGCGTACATGTGGACAAACATGCGTACGTACATGTGGACAAACATGCGTATGTACATGTGCACAAACATGCGTATGTACATGTGCACAAACATGCGTGTGTACATGTGCACAAACATGCGTGCGAACATGTGCACAAACATGCGTGTGTACATGTGCACAAACATGCGTACGTACATGTGCAAACATGCGTGCATACGTGTGCACAAACATGCGTACGTACATGTGCACAAACATGTGACCAAACGTGTGCATACATGTGCACATGCAGGTGTGTGCTGAACATGGAACAGGAGCTGGAGGCATTTAGCATCGAGACTAAGAGACGCTTAACAGCCACCAGCCAGAACATTACGACCGCCGCGTGTCCACCATAGAGTATAATACAACACATCAGCCATAAGATTACGACCACCGCGTGTCCACCATAGAGTATAATACAACACATCTGCAATCAGTTCTCCCTTCAGGAGGAGTTTTATGTTGGATTGTGATTGAATGTGTGTGAGAGAGGTGTTGACATGTTTGAATGATTGTT
>CAAKHG010043827.1:0-12748 GCA_901007715.1 Dactylopterus volitans
TCGGGGGGGGGATTAGGGTGGGGGGGGGGGGGGGGCTGCAGAGTCGGGATTGGAGCGGGCAGGTCTCGGCTCCCTCAGCTGCTTTTTTTTCTTTTTCCTTTCTTGCCGATTGTCAGTTCTCTTGAGTTCGTCCTAACACTCGGGGCGAGAGCCTCGGGTCTCTCTGCACACAAAACGTGCCGGCCGCCGGATTTGACTTGGGCTTGACTGGGCGCATTATCATTGTCCATGTCCATTATCATTGTCCACGTCCATTATCATTGTCCACGTCCATCAGCGCCTCGTCTTACTCTAAAATTTAAAAACGGGAGGATGGCGCTTCTCCGTTTGCTCTTCAAAAGTCTTAGCCTGTTTAGTTATCTAAAGGCTTTTGTTATGTCGCAGTAGAATCAGTGCGTTTTCATCAGCGGTAACGTAACTCCTAATGCAGCAGAGGGCGAAGATGTGTGGACGTGAAAAAGCGCTTTTAAAAACCTCGAGCTGAGTCTCGAGGGGGCGGGGCACCGGCAAGACGCCGCCAAAACCTGATCTCCATTGTTGTTTTTCAAATGTGTTTTTGTGCCGCAAATCAAGTGTAATCTAAGTCTAAGATCAAGGCTTGTTAATTTAAAGGATTCCATCAGTTCAGCTCTCGCGTCAGTGACCTCTATCATAAATAAATAAACATGCTTCATCCAGGAGCTCCAGCGGCTGGATTACCTGTGAACCCCAAGCTGTGAGACAGAGGAGCTACCGCCGTCATTTCAATGGCAACGGTATCAAAAGCCTGGCGGGGGAACATCCCTACTTACATGTGAATATGACCAGCACGGCGCGCAGCAGCAGGTCGACGGCCGTCTCCCACCGCTCGGACACGCGGGCCACGGCCGACGGAATGAGAATCTCCGCCGGGACGTAGAACTGCAGGGCGAACGTAATGAAAATGCCGAAGCAGTACAGCAGCTTCACAGCCTGGTAGGTCCTGGGGGAGGCAGGGACAGAGAGAGGGAGAGGAAATGAAAGGGGGCAGGAAGCCGGAGACGGGCGGGTACGACGCAACGAGGCAGAGGGACGGGAAACGCGGGAGGATCAAGGCGACCAGGCTTAATGAACGGGTGGGCAGCTGTGGAGAAACTGCACCAGGACAAAAGAAAAGAAAGCCAGTAGAAAGCGATGTGTCGCAAAGTTACGGCCTGAACACCCGAACAAAAGAGAATTAAACAGATTCATATCACAATCATCCCACCGCATCGACCAATCAGCTAGCAATTAACACGTCGCGACGACTTTGAATGAAAAGACCAGAGAAATCACTTCATCGTCTCATCCAGTTCCATGTTTGCCTAAAACCGTGTCCTCATAAGTGCACGTATGTACGGCTTATGCCCAAATGCATGCTTTGTGAAGTTCTAATGAATTTGACCTTTGACCTCAAAAATATCATCAGCATCATCCTTGAGCCCGAGTTGACATTTGTGCTAGAATGATGCAGGTCACAGTGAGGCCGACCTCTGACCTTTTGGATGCGAAATGTAGCGTTGTTACGTCAGGTCACGTCAAAAATCGGCGTTACGACGCTGAGATTTACGGCCCGAAATCAATCAAAAGTCAAATCCGCTCGTCCGTCATCCCGCGCTAGCAAATGTTCAGACTTTCCCTCCAAGCACACCTGACATTTTTTGCGCTCACAAAAACGGGGGGCAGATTTTAACTCAGCGACCTTCGACCTTTGACCGCCAAGCCGGAGCCGCAGCTGAGGCGTGCGTTCGAGCCGCAGAGCTCATTCACGACGACGGACAAGAGGCAGGCAGACGAGTTAATTGGTAAATGTTAATCACCACTTTTCTGTGGTAATTTTAGCGTTTTGAGTTTTCAGCCCCACTGAACAGCCAATCCCGGCCGCCGCTCGCCGGCGTGGG
This sequence comes from Dactylopterus volitans, assembly GCA_901007715.1. Classification (NCBI taxonomy): domain Eukaryota; kingdom Metazoa; phylum Chordata; class Actinopteri; order Syngnathiformes; family Dactylopteridae; genus Dactylopterus; species Dactylopterus volitans. The sequence goes on from CAAKHG010043827.1 coordinate 1,899, forward strand.
TGTGGTCAGAGCAGGCGCCCGTCTCCTGCCAGCTGTGAGCGAGCAGACGCATCCAGTCCGAGTCTTCGGCTTGACGCGACTTCGTAAATCCGGAACTGGAACGGGCCGGACCACCTCACCCGTTCTCAGCTATTTTTCCGGGCCCGCTTGAATCGGTTACGCCCGGAGATCCGTGATTAGCGCCGTGTCAGAAGGAGCGGCGCTTTGAGGAGGCCGACGCGTAATAACGGCAACAGACAATAATGGGCAATTTTAGAACATGAGGTGGCCGCATGTTCAGCCTGAGACTCGCCGGATGTCGAGGGGGGAATAAACTCGCCATCAGCCGCCTCTTTCGAGCAGCATTCTGCTCAGATATCACACGATCGCCTGATTGTGTGTTTTTTCTTTAAAGCGCTGCCATCGTAATCGTTCAGACACAGTACACAGCACTTCCATGCAGTTTTCTCTGGTTGCGTATCTTCTTTTTTGGTGCACGTGTGGAGAAGCTGCGCCATCATCCGTTTTTTTTCTCTCACTTTTTCCACAAGCGTCTGGACGTTAGCGAGCATTTTAGCCACGAAACCAAGCGCCGCACCGTCGCTGTGGAAACGCTTCGGCTTTTCAAAGCCAAACAAAAAAAAAAAACAGGAAAAGGAGAGCTGCTAGCTTTCTGTTCCCGCTTTGCCACTAAATTTAGCATTTAAAAGCGGGTTTTTAAAGACCCGGGACAGGTCGGCAGCAGACTTTCCCTGGTGACGTCACGTTGATGATAAGATAAGACACGCCTTTATTTGACATCATCGGCGTGCCAGAGCACAGCAAGATAAACAATGGAAAAAAGCGCGAGAGCCGCGGAGACGGCGCCCAACTCTTGTTTCTCACGTTTATTCCTACTTTTGCCTCTCAAACTATCCAGTCTCGGCTCAGACCGGATGATATTTGAGCGCCGATGAGACGAAGGCGCGTGGAGTTTGTGGCCGAGGTGGCAAACAACCATAGAAACATATCACCCCGGAGAACGATGGCGTGGTCTTACCAGCAGTTGGGCAGGTTGAGCGTGATGCTGCCGACTATGTGCTCGCCAAAGCACATGTATCCGATGGTGCCGAGGCTGATGTAGAGGAAGGTGACGATGCCCATCCCCACATACAGAACCAGGGTGAAACTCTGGGGCCTCTGCATCTTGTTCTCCAGCGGAAGAACCTGCCGAGCCACAGAAGCAAACGCGCCGGCCGGCCATCAACGAGGCGGCTGACGATCGTCGGCGCTTCCTCTCTTTTTTTTGACATTTGAGCGACATTAGAGGTTAAACAGTCCAAGGAAGCGAGGGGGATGCGTCACCAGCGCTGCTTTGAGCTTGTCCGTTTTAAAATGTCACTTTCTCTCAGGCCGCCACGGCTTACTTTACTGTACAGACGCTTTAATTAAGGCTAATTTGTGTTGACATTTAAGCAAAAGACCAAGGCTGCCGCACCGACCACGCTCAGAAAAGCCCGAAACTTACCCTCCAAACACTGAGCAGTGTTAATTGAATACCAACGAGGGAATTTACTTTGACAGTTTCTGCAGTGGAATCTGCATGGTGAGTCTTCGAGCGGCAGATAACTTATTGATCTTTAAATCTCGGCATTTTGTTCTCCTCCATTTCAAAAATCCCGTTCCCGAGCCGAGAAGCAACTCATCGCCGATGCGACGCGAGATGAAAGTTCAGGTCCGACGGTGACGGCGCGGCACCGCCAGAGCGGAGCGGCGCTGTCATGCACCCGGACGTAAACAGGCCGATAAAGTCGGTGCTTCGAATTAAACTCGGAGTTTGCTTTGCTTGGCCTGCAGTCCTGCTGCTGATCAAAGCACTGAGAGCCGCGCTGGCGAGTCTGGCAAGCGAGGTTGCATCATATACAATCGTAACCAATTAAAATGTTTTGTTTTGCTTTTTTGGATTATTTTACACTCAAACAAGCACAGAAATAAGCTGGCACAGGAGCAACAAATGGCGGAGAAAGTTATGGGACACCCATGAATTCTACAACCCGTTTGGACGGTGTACCAAGATGCAAACTGCCTGACAGAAGCGGGTGAAAATGCCGTGCAATGCGTCGATGTCACGTACCACTCCGATCCCCTCGAAGGCAAAGATGGCCGTCCCAAAGAAGAGGGGGTAGTCTTTGACCTTGCCCACTTTAGGCAGCTTGATGGGGTTGGTGATGTGCTGGACAGGAAATGAGAAAACATGACATCAACTCCACATTCAGCGAACAACAAACAAACCAAGCAAACACGCATGACGTCATGCTCCAGGGCTTCAGCATTCTTCGCCTCTCACATCTTCTGTGCTGAATCGCGTCGCGACGGCACAGAAATTGTTCTTTCTGTTGATAATTTGCCGTCGTGTTGAGTAACAACGGCGAGTGCCAGGAGGACGCGTCTCCTCGGTCCTCTTAAATGACCTACTAGTGAAATGACCGTGCTCTGTGTTCCTCGGGCATGTTTGGGTACAATCGGCTACATAATCGCCATGGACACGGCGTTCCCACGGCGTCGACAGACGTACAGTCGGCTGACGAACATAAAGCAAACGTCTGGTGACCTCGCTCCCTCCCCCTGGCCTGGTCTTGCTCCCGCCGCTGCTCAGATAATCAACAGGACATCAGGCAGCAGCAGCAGCAGCGACGCCGCAAAAAGGGCATTTTGTTGTTCTTAAATGGCCACAGACGATTTGTGTTTTGAATTGTGTACAAGTTTCTGGCTGGTCCTGGACTCCTCGCAGCTCCTGCTTGGTTTACACGCTGCCAGCAGGCGCCATCGGCAGCGCTGCATCGTTTTCAAGAAGCAAATTGCAGCAATTACACTGTGCAATCAGCATTTTCCACATAATGACGAGTTAGACAACAACTTGTCTGTTGTTGGTTTAAGCAATGATTGATTTACATGAAGCTCCGGCGAGGAGTCCGTGGTGTCAGCTGGACTCCAAACTTTCAGACATTTCTTTAGTGCTATTTGGAAACCAACAATTAGAAATTACCGTGGGACAAATTCATGTCAGAGATGGATTTTAAATATTCAAGGTGATACTTGGTACGCTGTTCTGAAGTCAACATACGTTCTAGAGGCAGCACAATGCTTTTCCACCACATGGTACCGCTCTACTCTACCAGAACCTGGTGAATCTCCGTTGATAGTTTTGTGTATATTCCCCTGCTTAAACTTAAACATATTTTTCTTTAGCCCTTGTTTATATTGTTTTTATTGCTTGTTATTTAATTTCTTCTTTACTGATCCCCTTTATTTTCCCCATTTAATGTCTTTTTTACCGATGCCCTCTATTTTTGCTACCCACTGGAAATTTCTCCATTGTGGGACGAATAAAACATATATCTCATCTTATCATATCTTACTCTACTCTACGCTACTCTACTCTTTTGGTTTTCCATTAGGAAAAAAGTACGTGCCACATTTTTAGTGCCTGCTCTCCCGGGGTTCCAAAAAATACCGAACAGAGCCCGCCATCTTTATACAGCCAAACTATTGTCGCGGGGGCAGATTTAAATTTTTACTTTAAATAAAATGAAGTTAAAAAAAAACCATTCCGGCAATATGCTCCATTCTTTCTCGCTTCCCCTTCTCACTGTTTCTCTCTTTGCATGTCGTGTCGAAGGTGCAACGGTTTCACGCTGCGTCACTATGACAACCAGTTACACCGAGGCGACGTTGTCTGCTGATGAAAAGCGACGCCCAGAAAAGCACCTGAGACCAAAGGTGAGTAGAGTCGAGTAGAGTAGAGTAGACTCAAGTCCGTACCTTGTAGCGGAACAGCAGAGCAAAAAAGTTATTCCGGACGGTTTTCGCGATGAACTTGCTGGCACACTTTAGTTCCGCCCCGAATTCCCAGCTGAGGTGATTCATCAGCCACAGAGACACCTTACTGGCCACAATCGGAATCTTTAGTGCTGAAACTTTGTAAAGTTTCTGATGCAAGAAATTGCATTTTTTTTTTTTTTGTTCCCCCCCAGGCAAAGGCTGTTTCTCAGGGAGCGCAGCTTCTTTATATATCGGGGAAAAAAGGGGCAGAAGCCGCGTGATGAAACACTCTGCAGCCAGAAAACAGGTAATCTGGAGACTCTGTCACTCCCGGTTGCGCTGTTATCCATAACAACCCCCCGAACGCAATCAGCAGAGTAGGAACGGGTTGGGCCGCACAGAGGGGGGAAAAGCCTGCGATTGAGGTGGCTGGTTTTACCACTTAATCAAGAGAGGATCAACTTAAATTAATACTTCGCAATAATGAAACCGAGAGGGGGGGAAAAAATAATCTACTCCCTCCCCAACAGAAGTTAATTGATTGTACGCCGCGTAGCTGTTACTTGGGAGTCAATTCCACAAGGCACATTCATAACTCAGAGAAGCAGATCTTGACAAATATTCCACGCTTCTGCCCTGCTGACATTCTTATCTTTTTTCCTTCTTCTTTTTTTTTTCCCAAGGACAGCTTATATGCGGTGATGCAGGAGTCACACGGTCTAACTGTAGTATCCCTGGGGAGCAACCAGCTCTCCGGGCTCCTTCACTTCTACTGGACAGGTACATGAGAAGAACGTGGAGACGACATGTGACGCCGTCCGTTTCAAACCAGAAAAATGCGTTTTTAAATGGTGGCTCCATTTTCTGGAAACTCCTGCAGAGTGACATCGACACCGAGATGGCAGCGCCTCGGGATAGTTTGGCTTCGTTTTTGCACGGCAGGAGGAAGTGGAGGCATGAATACGCAGTCTATGGTCTTTGGAGTGAATCTGCTTGTTATCACACTGCGCAAAAACAAAACAAAAAAAACCCGACCTTTGGCATGAACACACGGTCAGGCACTTCTGTTAATTCCAACATTATTTTATGATAATTGTCTATTTTTTTGCCTGATGTCCTGTTTTGAGGGCAAATCCCCTCAAAAGCAATATTAAACAACTTCCCAGATTATTAAAAAAAATAATAATCAAGGACTGAGTTATGTGACTTTAAGGTAATGCTATGAGAGAAAAGAGAGCTAAAACATTCAAATTAAAAACGCAAACTATGTTTCTTGTGAGGATACGAAACGGCCGCATGGTACAAGAGGAGGCAGCGCTGTATTACACCAGATAAGCACACACCCACGGGCCGGCACGCGAGCGGCGTTTACCGTGAGGGAGTAGAAGTAGATGAGGACCAAGCTGGCGGTCATCACCAGGTTGGCCACCAGAGACAGGGGGGCCAGGTACTTCAGGTTGGGGGTGAAGACCAGCAGGATGACGGCGGGCAGGAAGCAGAGCATGTAGAGGCGCGAGTCGAAGCTGGGCACCAGTATCTGGGTCTGGTTGGTGTTGTTTATGTGGCAGCTGGAGGTGGTGGCGTTGGCGGCTTCAACCACCTGGTACAAAGGGGGAAGAGGAGGAGGCGGAGGGCAGAGTTCAGACGGGGGAACTGAAAAAGGTTGCCTGGTTTTAAAATAAAGGTGGCAGGTGAAGGCAGGCGTGTGTGTGTGTGTGTGTGTGGGGGACTGGTGTCACGCATTGCGTTGGAGCTGCTGCATCTGAAGGAGGATCGGCGAGAAGAACTTACGTCCAATTACAACCTCTGAATCGTGAAAAAAAAAGTGTAAAAAAAGTGCCGTTTTGTCTGCAGTGTCCCACATTTTTAACATCGGACAAGATTGGAAAATCCTCCATTGCGCATCATGCAAAACAGCGTGTCTAAATCAAACACTGACATGTAAATTTTCAGTTAAATAAACGCGACTGAAACGCATGTAATTTCCTGTGATACGCTTGCTGTGTTTACTGAGAATGGTCATGCGAGTTGCTGCTGAATGACTTTAAGGCTCCAAAAGTTTGTTCCCATCAGGTTTATCCGGGTCTTTAATTCTTTCTGGGACAGCCAATGTGGCAGCCGTGAGCAGAAGGCAGGAAGAAGAGGTGCAGGAAACAACTGCAGTGTACAGACGCCACCATCTAGTGGCGAGAGGGTGTACTACACATAAATTACTAAATGGTTTAAACTGTATTTACAGAGGTACGCAGCGCTCACCATGTTGAAAACTGCAGGTGTTAAAATAATAATTCAAAAGGTCTTTAAAAGGTTTACTTTTATATATTTATCCCGGGCGACTTTAAGTTCAAAAACATCTGCAACAGTTGGTAGAGAGACCAGCGGTCAAAGGTCACGCCGACCGCGGATCAAACACAAATTATGCTGATCTAACAATAACGATACGCGCAAGCGGTGAAGAATACCGAGCATAAAAAGCAGATTACATCCTGATTTTTTTTTCTAGAAATCAATCTCATGGTGATGTTTCCCAGTGGTCCACTGCGTGAATTTAGATTGACACAATAAAACCGGCGCAGTATTTGAATAATCGGTTCGTTCTGCTGTGGCGTGAGCATGAAATCCGGCCTCCTCTCTCTCCGGCGCCCTCTCAGGGGGAACATATCTGTACGTGGGCGATGCGTTTACGTAACAGTGGAAGCTGTCATATGAACTGCAGCAACCTCCGTGTGACCATCATAAGTCCACAGGCAGAGTAAATATGCTGATTAGTTTGAGTTGTGCGGGTCAAAGGTCACAGCAGCCCGGGTGCTGCCTAAACACACACTGAGCAGCGGCGTGGTGTCGTGCAGTGACATTAAAGCCGGGATGGCGGCCGACCTGCTCAGACTCAACCACCAGCAAAGCGAAGTTCAGGGTTGTGGCCTCCAGGATGCCGCTCCGTCCGTCAGTCAGTCCCGAGGTTCAGGACCTGGGCGTCATTCTGGACTCTAAACCCACATCAAGTTCTTCACCAGAACCACTTTCTGACACCTAAAGAAAAATACCACCAGACTCCGGCCACCCGTCACATCCCGAGGCTGAAACTCTAATCCATGCCGTCCACACTGGTGCCACGCTGGTTCTGCACTGGTCTAGGGTACCAAGCAAAACCCTGGACGGGCTTAGGGTGCTCACCCTCTCCAAGCCCTGGCAGCACATCACCACCACCCTAATCCATCTTGGCTCCCGGTTTAGCCCCGGATCACCAAAAAAGACCTTCACCTCCGTGCTCCTCAGTACACATCTGACACCCGTGCACCCCACCGGGGATCCTGGGGTTCTCAGATGTGGGCCTGCTCTGGACCCCCACCCACCCTCCACACCAGCTTATGGACTTGAGGGCACAGATCCTTCACTATGGCTGATCTCCCTCCCCCTGTGGAACTCTCTACCTTCGAAGATCCACAACGCTTGTGTGTGTGTGTGTGTGTGTGTGCGCGTGTGTGTGCGTGTGCGTGTGTGAGATACCTGCTTGATATTGTCGCTAAGGAAGACAAAGTAGACGCAGCAGAAGCCCAGCTGGGTGATGATGAGGAACAAGTTCACCGTCCGTCTGAGAAAGAGGAGGAGAAGAAGAAAAGGGTCGAACCGAAGGTGGAAGACGTTCAGGAATTGATATCCTTTTTTTTAATCTACATTCTAAATTATCTCGTTTGATAATTGAGCTATTCCTTTAAATTTGTAATCTAGTACTACTTTCGGGAACCCGCCCACTTGAAAGGACCTCATTCTCTTAGCTGTTTGTTTAGTAGGTGGTTTGTTTAGCAGGATTATCTGGATGGCAGGAACGACTCGAACCACACAGCCAACCGCCTGCCCTCCCTCCAGGACTGCGTTCAGGACCTCAGCGCTCCAGACCGGGGACACTCAAAGACGTGTTTGGCCTAAAACCGAGCCGCTTTGTGAAACTACGCACGACACCAAGCAGACACGTCATGAGCGAACCTACTTTCCCCATTGCGAGTGTCTCCGGAGCCAGGGAACGTTTTCCATGCCGTACTGGAAGGCTTCGCCGTAGGTCAGCGACGACCGGTCGACCCTGCGAGAGCAAAAGAGCATTTTCAGCCACTTTCGATTTCTTTTGGGAGGAAATCTACGCGACTGAGGCCGTGTTCGGCAGTACTAATCAGATATTAGGTGAACGGGTTGCTGCGGGGGTTTTTTGTTACAAGCGCCACGAAGCCTCGTTCACGCACACAAACAAAATGAAACCTCCTGCAGCGCTGCCGCAGTGTTACACATCGACACGACAAGTCCTCCTTCTCTTCCTCCTGTTCAGTCTTCGGTGTTTTCTAACCTTCACTTTCACATTTCCTTGTCATTTTTAAAGTCACCGCGGCTAATCTGGCCTGCAAGGGTCAAGCTGCGGCAGGTTGTGGTTAAATGTCCCCGTTTGGCGTGACGCCGCGGGGCCGCGCGGCTAATTAGCATGACAAGCATGAAATCAGAGAAGATGGATCGCACCGACGCAGGCAGGCTTGTCTGGACGACCTCGACCCGCTGTGTTTGCTACTCTTCCGAGTTTGAGGGCAAACGTAACCTGGTTTCATGTGCGCGGCCTCACTGGACCGACCGAAAGGCGCAAAAATGCTCCTGAAAATCCCGAACATGCGACTTCGCTCGCGGGCCCCGATGACTGGTTGTGCTCTTATCGCCGAGTCACCTTTAGCGACGCTATTTACATTATCCATCGCAAAAGTAACTCAAATCAGATGCAGCTGAACTTCACCCGGGGAAAGTCACTGCCCCACTTGCGGCACGTGTGTGTGTGTGTACGTCCGTTTGATGCAGGGGCGGCGTGGCTAAGTATTTGAGAGGGGGGTAAGATTACGTCTACAATTATTCACTTTTGTTCACTTTACTGTTTGCACCGGTGTTTTGGGAAAGCTTTTGGACGTGGCGGCGTGCAGGGGTGGGAGGGCGTTGAACCCCCACGTAGCTCCGCCCCTGCCTGTGAGTCATTAAAGTTGTGTTTGTGCTTGTGGGAGGGGTTTGCTGCAGACGCTCTGCCCCACCTTATATCAATAAATTGGTCTGAATCTGAGGCGGTCGATAAAAACACATGATTAAAGCTGCTAAGAATTTAATAATAATAAATAATAACAACTTGAATTTAGTGCTGAGCGGCTAATAAATTGCATTAGCAGAAATTTTCCATTTTCAAATATTATTTCATCTATTAAAAAGAGTTTCAGATTTACTGATTTTTGCGTCCCACAGCTGATTACATACATCCTAAGACATGTGACTGCAGTAGCTCTTATTCCTAACGATCGTATCAATATCATAATACGCTTAGCAGCTATTTAATGATAAACAAAGCAAGGTGCTCTGCGTTTGCTGGGCATGGTGTGAGCGGGTGCAGTGCTGGCTGACACTGCGGTGGATTTATTTATTTATTTTTCCATCTTATCCAACTTTGAAGTCAAGAGTGAAATTTTATAAATATTTGCAGGACCTGCCTAAGAAACAGGTCGCTAACGGAGGCCGATTTTCCAGTTTAGCTACCTGAAATCAGGCCAACTTAAACCTAACCAACAACCAATAATGCCACACCTGTCAGAGCTTGACTGTGAGGCGGAAAAGTTGGAAAAAAAAAAAAAAAAAGCAAAAACATTTGGCAGTTGAAACAAGTCAGGGATGTATATGAAAGCAGGAACTGGTGCTCGAGTCACGAGGATCAGGATCCTGATTCTGAGTGTCCAAGCTCTGCTAATTGCCGCGGCGGTCTTGATTTGATGAATCGGCGAGGAAATGAAACTGTCAGAGGGATGACAAACGAAATATGAGCCGAGTTCACTCATCCGTCTGTTTGCTCCGATCAATTAACTTGCTCCTTGTCGCTCTGCCAAAGCGGCGCTCGCTTGTTCAGATTCCCTCTGAACTCTGTGAACTTGATCCTCAACCCGCTCGGGCCCTCTGTGCCGATTACGACCCGGAGCGCAAGGCCGCGGCGACCTTCGTTTGGAGTCCTACATCCATAAATCTGACGCGGCCTCGCGACGAGGGACGACAGCGGCGGGCAGCGCCGCGCCGCGCTGGCGCTTCCTCTTTGCATTTCTCAGATTAAAACGTGACCGTCCGACGAGAGGCTGCTCGTGACTGCGGCCGGCTGCAGTGGAAGCGCTTCATTCATCTACCTAATCCTCTTTCGCGCGGGAGGGCACAGCTAAGATGCGTCCCGCCGTGAACTGGCCCAAAGTCTGGGAGGGAGGCCGCGTGAACGGCGGCCAAAGCTAGCCAGCGCGGGCGCAGCAGCCCGGGCTGCAGCTGAGATAACGGATCACGCTCGCAGTTTGTTGCCTCCTTAGCTCGGTTATATAATCAAGTGGGGGTAAAACTGGACCGGTGATGAGATTTGCTGCGGCGCGGCGCTCCCGATTGGCGGAGCTGTGCCGCGTTCGGCGCCAGTGTCAGCCAACTGGAAACGAGCTGATCGACGGCGCCGATGATTGCGACGCACTGCCGGGGGGATGCACTTGATTCTGAGACGTGACGCCGGACAACCGTGTCGCAACGCGCCGCTGCGCTGTGAGCAATGATGCAGCAAAAGAAAAAAGAAGAAAAGGAAGCCGGGTTTTCAAAGGTTCTGAATCTCTATAAGTCGATAACTGCCATTTTTGGGCACTTGTTTAGTAATGTTGATACCTTCTTAGCTTCTTTGCAAACTGTACAAATCCCTCTCATAAACGTGGGAAATCAATATGAGGAAGAAGGAAAGAGAGAAAGCAGAAAAACTACCTGAAAATTAGAAATAAGTTGGTAAAAAGATACAAAATATATGAACAAATAGGAAAATGTTTGTTTCACATGGGAAGAAAACTATGACTTTTATTTGAAACTTGACTATTATTCAATTTGTAGTCATCAATTCAAAGGTCAGATCAGTGATGCTGTGTTAGATTTCTTGAGTTTAATTGCGGCACTTGAGCCGCAGTTCATTGGAGGTTAAATGTGACAACGCTAACACCCATCAGCCATAAGATTACGACCACCGCGTGTCCACCATAGAGTATAATACAACAGCCCTG
>CAAKHG010043828.1:414-11713 GCA_901007715.1 Dactylopterus volitans
GAGGGAGGACAAATAAAGCAACACCCTGCATGGACTTCATGGAAGTGTCCACTGTCAAGTAGCACCCCCCCCCCCCCCCCCCCTTTTCCCCTCTTCTGTTTTCTTTTCAGTGTATCCTGGGAACCTGGAGAACTAATTACATCATTGTGACTCTCCCTTTCAGCTCGTCCGATTGGTTTTGTGGGAAACCCAGCGCAGGAAGGAAGGAAATTGCAGGTGTGTTTGTAATTGGGACAATAGAACAAGCGGACGTGTGCGTGCGCCGTGATTGGTCGCACTTGGTCGCACGCCGCGCCGTCACCCTCTATCTGCGCCGGCGAAAGGTGCTCTTAATTGTGCGCGGGCGAGCGTTTAAACCGGCCGAAAAAGACGCTCGGCTTTATACGCGAAATCGAAGGTCAGGGGTCGCATGTGTTTCGGCCTCATTAAAGGGCTATCAAAGCTTTTGTGTGTCTCGAGCAAGTTGTTTACATTCGTAACTCTAGCGTTCTCCCTCTCTACCCCCCCCCCCGAAGCAGGCTGAGCTTAAGCGATTCCTCAGGCCCGTCCATTAGCTTCAGCTCGCAAACAGCTATTGTGGCGCCACAGCGTGTGGTACATTCTGCGGCATGCGCGCCGCTAACACAAGAATGGCACACCATTCTTTCTTTCTTTCTTTATTTATTTAGTTATTTTTTTGTCCGCTCACTCCCCCCACGCGCAGCAGCATTTGTTGTGCTGCTCCTTGTGTAGTGGCACTCCGGCGTGACTGGCAGCCGTCTTGGCGTGAACCCGCCGGACAAACAATAGGCCACAGAGTTTTATTTATAGGCGAGGGCCCGCTGTGACTGTCTGCTGAGCAAAATGTGTCGCAGAGATGCAAAGCATGAGCGCCACTTTACCCACGATGGGGTGGACTGCGGCAGCGTGTAGAGCCCCCCCCCCCCGCGCTTCCATTCGCACGTGCAGCCTGTTCCAGCACTTACATGGGTCGTATCTGGGAAAGACGCGTGTGTGAATACGACGCAGTTGCTCTTATCCGGGTCGTTGTTTTTTGTTTTTTTTTTCATGTGGATAATGACCGAACGGATGCTGGCCAATACAATAAGTGGTTATGCCATTAGCCAGTCACAGGCCCTCCGGACCTTTTTTCGCCCCGACCATCCTGGTTTTTCTTGTGTTTCGCGCTGTTTTTTTAAAGCACCATAAGGAAGAAGAATAAGGAGAATAACCATGTGTGGCAATTGGACTCATGTCGAGGTTCAGCCGACAGCTAACGGGGACCGTCGCGCCTGTCACGCCTCATATCGCCTCTGTCTCAGCAGCCCTCAAAATTCGCCGCCGTTCATTAAACGGCCGGCCAATTTGCTGAATAAACACACAAGAACCGCTGTAGATGCGCTGGCGGCGAACTGAGGAGACCCCCTCATCTTCCACCACGTACATGTACTGCACATCCAGCTAGGCCCTTAATTACCTCCATCTACTGGACGGTCCTGGTATCGGCGGTGCATGCGTGAACAGGCGCTTCCTGGGTATCTTCTCGGAAGGTGGGCATGTGTGACTAAGGGGTTTGAGAATTCTTTAACCTCGAGCAGCTTCAGCACGCACGCGAAGGCCGGACGTACCGTATCTGCAGCTAAGATACTTAACACGGAATTTTTTTTATTTTTTTTTTTTTTTTAAAGAAAAAGGCTGCGATAACTTTGAAAGTCTTTTTGGCACCGCAAATTGATTCTGACAGCCGCTATCGCGAGGTGTATTTTTCCAGTATGTACGTTGAAGCGTGGCGCGCCCTCGCTAAACTTATTTCCAATTTGCTCGGTTTCATTCTGCTCACTCGAGGTCAGAGTCTCTCAGCGGGGGGGAGGGGGAGAACCTGGGCTGCGAATCTTCCATCTCTGCCTCTGACTCTTTTGCACTTCAAAGTCTCGCCGCCGCACCTTGAGATCACCAACTCTGCATCTCAGATGGAGAATAAAAGAGATACATTATGCTTTGAAGAAATTGATCCCCGAAGATGGCAAGCTGGATGTCAGCCAGCGTGATTGTGATACTGTTATGGTTCGGCGCGGCTGTGGGTTTTTTTTTTTTTTTTCTTCTTTTTTCTTTCCTCTTCTCTCATCCTTTTGTGAAAGCAGCACCATTAGATCTGCTATTAGGCGTCAATAATCTGCGTCCCCCGTGTCGCCGCCGCGCTGATGTGTTTTTGGATGTCGCGTCACAAAGAAGAGAGAGGTTGTCTCCAGTAATGTCCTAGAATGCAGCTGAGATTTGACCCAATTTGCTTTAACTCCCTTCTCCTTCTTCTTCTTCTCCTTCTTCTTTTTCAGAGCAGCATTCTCCTCCCTGCGCCGGCAGTAAACTGTCACCTCGGTAGGTTGATTTAAATAGAGAGGGTGGATATTATCGCCGCTTAATTTGGACGGGATCCGCCGCGCCGACTCGGGCCGCGCGTACCAGGGTGAACGGCGAGCCGGAGCGCACAGCAGATTCAGCAATCAATGCGAATGTGAAACATGCTTACTGCTCAGTGGACCGGATTGGGTGGGGAGGGTGGTTGGGATGGAAGGTGGGTGGTTGAGGGGAGAAGAGAGAAGGGAGGGGGGGGCTCTTACTCCTGACACAACATTATTTCTATGAGTCTATTAGAAAATAACAGCATTTGCAAAGACGGGGGAGGAATACATTATCAGCAGTTAGGCTGAAATGACAACACACATTATACGGCGATTAGTTTACACAAGGCAGCTAATGGATCCAATCACGGCGCATTAATAAACAAGACACTTAGCTTTGTGTCTACCTGAAGAGCCTCATCAATCTTTCACCGAGGTAGCCGGGCCAGGCAGCGCAGGTCCAATATTTTGACTGCCGGGTGGGGGGGGGGGGGGCAATGTCAATGGCCACCGCTCGCGCCGGCGCCGATCCTTCGCTGAGCAGGACCGAGAATAAACGCGACCCGAGGCGAAAGAGCGATGGCTGGCCCGCTCCGGCCCGCCTCGCAGAATGGCTGTCATATATCCGCTGGAGTTGAGGGCGATCGCTGATCAATACCAATAAATCGGTGATTGCTTTGCCAAGGTGCTTGCGAAGCTCCCCACCGCCAGCAGTGTGGAGCCACCCTCCCCCACTTCTGCCCGCCCGCACGCCCGCCCGCTGGCATTTTTAGCATCTGGACAGGTAGCTGGAAGCCGACACATCTCAGCTCTCGCCGCTAATAAGCGTCATTCTCGAGCAAAATGAAAGCAAATGCCAGAGCTGTGTGTTCCTGTTGTTTTATGCTTCTTTACCTATTCACTGACTGTTCTTCTAATTAGCTAGCTTGCGCGCCTCTGCTGCGACGACACAACGTCATTATTTTCTGTCGTGTGCGGCCCTGAAATGAGTGGAGGTCTTGCTGACGTGTGTGTTTGTGTGTGTGTGAGAGTGGGGGAGGGGTAGGGGAGGGGGGTTAGCGTAGACAAGATAAGTTTTGTTGTTAAAATTCCAAGTAGCCACCCACAGAAAGCGATAAAATAAATAAATGGCATAAATAAAATGAAACGTCCCAATCAGAGGCGCTTTCCAGTGCCTGCGGCAGTGGAGTGAAAACAAAAGGCATCTGTCTTGCGATGCTTATTCCCAAAATGTCTTTATATTTAAACAGATTTTACTCTAAAGATGGAAAAATTGTGATTTTTTTTTTATTTTTTTTTTTTTTTTGGAGTCTGTATGCTCGGCTGCCAGTTCCGAGGACAAACCTCGCAATAAAAGGAAGTAAACTCTACATCTGTGCGTATACAGTCACACACACACACACACACACACACACACACACACACACACACAGATCCATGCATTATTCACCCAATTAATCACCTCAAAAATGCATGTTTATCAGTTGTCTGTAACACTTTCATTCTGATGGATTACATGCATTACGGCCCGGCTGCCGATCTGATTTGTATTCCTCGCCGTGCTGATTACAAAATTACACTGCTGATGCATTGGTTTTCTCCATGCAAGATTGATGGCACTGATGAACAAAAGGGAACTGCGCCTGTGGACAAAAAAAAAAAAAAAAAACTAAAAGAAACAAATGTGAGGCTGGAGGTGGGTAAATAAATAAATGCAAAAGCAAAAAAAAAAAAAAAAAAAAAGTCTGAAAGCAGGTGATGGATTGAGTGACAGCTGGGAGTCAGACATGCAGGTAGACAGCCGGAGAGCTGAATGGCAGCATTAGCAGTGGGGGTGCAGAGTGGGGGGGTGTAGCAGAGTTTTTGGCTTCTACTGCTTTTGTGTGTGTGTGCCTGTGTGTGTGTGTGTGTGTGTGTGTGTGTGTGTGTGTGTGTGTGTGTGACTCGGGGGCGTATTCCCCGTGGTCTGCAGATAACCCCAGGCTGTTCTCTCAACTTCACCCAGTCTCAGTCTGTCTCTATCAGCCTGGGATCAGGGCTGCTCCGAGCTTGTGTGTGAGAGTGTGTACGTGCGTGTGTGTTTGTGTAGGTAGGTGAGTGTGTGTGTGCGCACGCGTGTGTGTGTGTGTGTGTGTGTGTGCCCACGCTGTCTGTTGCTTCAATATAACCAGCCAGAGCAGGCTGGGACCAGGGGGAGATTGACAGACAACACCAGCTCACAGGCACGCAATAATAATGCAGCACAAACACGGCGCGCAACACGCAGTCGGGCACACACACACACACACACACACACACACACACACACACACACAGGCACGCATACACAAAGACATGCAGAATAGATGTGCAAGAGCATACATGCACATACAGCTACATATTCACGTCTCATGCACAGACGCCCACACTGTAGGGTGTGTGTGTGTGCGTGTGTATGTGTAAGGCAGGGAATAGCAGGGCTTCCTTCCCCTGGGTGCCAGGTGCCGACAGGACATCTTCTGCTAGAGGCAGTTATCTGAGGACGAGCTGAGCTAAAAAGAAAAAAAAAAAAAAAAAAAAAGGGGGGGGTGGGGAGGGCGGCGGCGGCGGTGGTGGTGGTGGTGGTGGTGGTGGTGCTCACCAGAGTGCTGCCAGCATGCTGTTGCAACACGCAAAGGCAAAATCAGTGCGTCTCGAAAAGTACAAACTGTAACACGTAAATTACCAGCCCTGATCTGAATGTGTGTGTGTGGATCACTTAGAAGGGTGTGTGTGTGTGTGTGTGTGTGTGTGTGTGTGTGTGTTTCCCCTCGTTGTCAAATTGATTTATGAAACCAAAGATAAACACGAAAACTGTTCACACACGCATCATCACGGGCGCCGGGGTTCTCCACCGGACCCGGATCCTGCTCCTGGGTCCAAAAGTTCCTGGGATGCGAGCGAACCCAAGCTGGATCAAACGGAGGCAGGGGGGGCGATGATATGGAAAGGGTTACATTTAAATGTTAATCTCATGTGCAAATACATGAAACCAACGCCAATATTATGCGTGCTAATCTGCGTTCATGTTCCAAACGCGGGATGATTGCTTTTTGCTCACATTTTTTGATCCTCGCAGTCAAACGTCCAATGGACGCGTTGCCTCGAACAAACGGAGGCGTCTTGATACCGATATGATGAAAAAATACAGCACGTGGACGTCTGATCTGCCTCCTTAGCTCTTTTCCCACCGACATTCAAAGGAATTTTTATTTCCCGGAACTTATTTACCCGGGTAAAAGAATTCCTGGTAATCTGCGTGGTTCGCGTTTCCACCGCATTTGTTCAATTTAGGCTCGAAGAAACTTCACGACACCACGTCACTCGATTAGGTTGTAGGATTTAATACATTTTTACTTCTTTCTACTCCTTTTCGAGCATTAAAATGATGACGGATGCATTTTTTTTTCATATTTATTTTTATTTTTTTGTTTTTTTGTTTTCTTATTTACATTATTTACGATAAATTGACATATTTTGTTGTTGTTGCTGTTTGTTTTGTTTTCAGTGCTGTCTCATGTACGAAATAAAGATTTCAATCAATCAATCAAATGGCTTTCTAGACGTCGTCCTTCATTTACACTGTATTTAATTCTACTTGCATGCAACTTAAACAGTACTTATACTGCACTTAAACTCTGATGCCACGTAAACAAACACGCAGATAGATATGAGACTGGAATTTTTTAATAAAATATAGATGGGTAAACCGGTCGGTGCAAAAGCAAGAGGCCATGAGATTCACAAAACAAAACGCGGCCAGTTCTCTCTACGCGATTTAGGTTTGGCATCAGCCCGTTGACCGGCTAGCATTAGCATTAGCTTAATTAGGCTTTTGGCTCACTTAGCAATTGGCGTGCCGCTAACTCCTGTTACAGCATGTAACAAGCTAAATATATTTATATGATTTCATTCCGCTGGTCCGCTGCCTTCCCTGTGTCATGGCTCATGGCCACGAGCAACGAGGTCGCCAGATGCCGGTCTGAGGTCCAGAATGGCGGCGAGCTGCTCGGACCGCTGGTTCTTACAGCGGTCGGACCCGCTACGACCGTTGTGGTCCTTCAGCTGCTTGTAAACGTGTTCAAGTTTCCTCAACATCTCCCCACTTTGTCTCGGTGTGCGGCGCGTCGTTAATTAATAATCGTGCGATTATTTTCTTACGTTAATTTTGCCGACTCGAAGTCCCGCTGATCTTCGGCAAATCCGCTCCAAAGCGCCTGCGCTGGGAAAGGGGCTCCTGCTGGTTAACGGGTAGCAACTGGCTGCTAGCGGTTGCTGGCCGCATCGTCGAGGCGTGGTGTGGAGGAGCACGCATCATAACATGGTCTCTAGGGAACCATTCGAATAATTCGATCTTGAGAAAACCATCTCCACTAACAATGTTATATACATTTCATGCTCAAGGAAGCTGAGGTTTGGGGTCATTCTCAAGGAAGTTTTCCTTATCGTGCTAATCCATCAAGATCGCCCCCTGAAGAAGAAAACAACATTAAACAGACATACCAGTGCACCGACTTACCAATTTATTAGGTACACCAATATCAGTTCATGTAGTGTAGTACGGCAACCGTTCAAAGAATCATCCATTCTTAAGGAATGTAACGGTCAATTCTGTATCAGTTTGAAAAAAAACTGATTTATTTGAATGGTCATTTCGGAGTAATTTTTGTTGTAATTTGTGTTGCTGTTGAGCAATATAACCGGGCAAGTGTTCCTCGTGTTACTGACGCAAGGTCGGATGGAGCAAATAGAAAGAAGAATATGTATCAGGAATACGAAAGGGTCTCCTGAATGCTCCTATGCAATGTTCTCACTGCCATCCCACCGATAAGAGATAACAGTGTAGTTTTGCACTGCAGGTTCCTCCACGAACTGATACCACAGACCTGCAAAGGTGTGCTGGAGCTGCCGGCTCTCGCATGCGACGCTGTGGTGAACGCACACAGTACACACACACACACACACACACACGCGTGCGCGAGCGTGCGCATGAACACACTCCGTATTCATGGATCCGTCTCGGCGCTGAGGCCGCGCTAACTGCAGTCGTGACGCATGGGATTACAAAGATACACAGCCCGTACAAGATCACAAAGACGCAGAGCGCAGTGGAAGCCTGTTCGCTCTCTGCAGCAGCCTCCTTGTTTATGTCCAGGAGATGCGGCAGCAGAGCAGGCAGCCAGTGGGGAATCCTCCCCGGCCATGTAATCTGGGCTCTGCGCTTAGACACAGCACATGAAGGACAGGCTTATCTCTGGAGGGCTTGCTGTGAAACGGCTACTGGGGGGAGTGGGAGGGCGGGCGGGCGGAGGAAGGATGGGCTCCTGCCGCTGAATAGATCTTTCAGGGAGACTGTTTCTGCCGTGCTATTGACACCTCGATGTTGCAAAGTGATAAAAAAAAGAAAAAAAACCTCAGCTGCGCGCGCAAAAACGTATTAACTATTTCGACGCAGCCATGTGCACGTTGTGGGGGGAGTTTAAATGAGGCGTCGCGTTTTTTCCCCGCGTGCGTGTGTGTACGTGTGTGTCGCCAAGTGAGGTTATGTCGGCGTGTAGAGCAGAAATGCGCTTCAATTACGACAGTTTGACGCCTGTCAGGACTCATATTAGATCAATTAGTTAGCAGCCACCTCTGCCGCGCTCGATGGTTTAAAAGTAACCTTCGAAAAAAATTTTTGCAGGTTGTCTTGTTTATTTAAAATGCACAAAAGTTAAAAAAAAAAAAAAAAAAAAAAAAAAAGAAGAGGGGAACAGAAAAAAAAAAGTTTGGTTTCATTTGGGTTTGTCTGTCTTGTCAGACTCTTTGAACAGCCAGGAAACAGTCAGGCGCTGGTGGGTGGAATTCTTTTACCGTGAAGCAGCAAGGAGCTATTTTAGCTTAAAAATAACGATTTCAGATTAATTTCAATGCAACTTTGTAACCCGATCCCCCCGCCAGCCGTACAAAACACTTCGTGGCGCTCGGGATTTTTCGAATGGCGGAGATGAATAGACCTTGAAGGGTGTCGAAAAAGGCCGGGCAAGAAGGGGAGGAATCGCGGCCGACGTTTAGCACGCAGCGCTTTTGGGCACGAACCCTGGCGGTCGTGGACGAGCTCGAGCAGAAGCGCGAAGGACGTCGCAGAAGAACCCAAAAAAAAAAAAAAACCCTTTCACCTGTCGTTTTAACAAAAACTTTCCATCCCTTCTGTCCCGGTTTTTGTTGAATTAATGTTTTTTCTTTTAAGGATTCTGCCCCCTCCCCCACGCGATGCTGCTTCGGTAAGCCCGACCAGCTGTTTCCGGTACTCACGCTAAGCTAGCGCACGGCCAGCCGTCCTTAGCGTCGCTTTTAGCACTCAGACATTAAGCGCGTCACTCGTTTTCCCCCCCCCCGTCTGCGGTGACTCTCCGCAAAAAGGAAAAAAAAAAACCAAACAGGCTCGGACGCGCAACGGCTGAAGTCCTCGAATGACTCCTTTTTTAAAAGTCAGAGCCGAATTGTTTCAGTAGCACCTCGCCGCTTCCTGCACGTTTACACCCCTCCCCTCAACGGCGAGGCGGCGATAGTAAACAGCGTTCTGGTGTCAAACAGGGTGAGGGGTTACACCCGTGTTTTTCTTCAAAATGTTCCGCGACGCTCGGCTCCACTTGTCTGAGCTTGCGGGGGCCTTTTTTGGAGTTTCACCTCCCCTCCCCAAGGACATCTCCTCAACCTCGGATAACCCCGCTGTCACATCATCCGTCCTGGCAGGGCGGAATATTCCCTTCCCCTATACAGTTCGGCATTACTATTTGATTTCCCTGCCTTTTCTTTTTTCTTTTTTGTGCTCCACACACAAATCCCAGCTCTGGGCGGATCCCGACATAACAATGAGCCTCGCCGCTATCTGTGTTTTAACTGGCTGCGCCGGAGGAGCGACCCTGGATCGCCGCCAGCACGGCTCATTCACATGGAGTCCCTCGCACGCCCATGTTATTTCGCTCCTTTTATTTTGGAAAACTCAGCGGCAGGACCCCCATTCATCGCTGCTGGAAGTGGTGCAAATATTGGGGGCGGGCAGGGGTGGGGGGGGTGTTCCACCTGAATATCTGGCGCGTGAGCGGTGCAGCCGGAATGCCGCGGTCACGATGAAAAATAAGGGTGGTCTGTTTTTGTTTATTTCATCTGCGGGTTTATTTCAGCTGACTGTAATAAAGGTTGCTGCGTGCTACCCGGACCCTCCATTTTGAGCCAGATCTCTCTCCATCCTCGGCTCCTGGACTTCTTCCTGTATTTCCGTGGGCAGAGAGAGAGAGAGAGAGAGAGATATGAAGCCATATTTCATAATCAGTTTGTCCTCTCGTTCCCTACCTGCATTCCTGTCCACCCTAAACAGTTTTATCAAGCCTCCTTATCACTCGGTTCCAATATTACTCATTGGTGGTGTTGTTGACTTTTTTATGGCGCGTGACATCACAGTCTAGCCTTCAAGAACAGAGCGCGCTGCGTGGGAGTATTTGCCTTGACACACACATAAACACAGGCAGGCACACACATAAACACATACACACACCTGAAGGTAAATGACGCATCTTAATAAGTACAACAAATAAATCTGCCACTGAAGCAAGTCAAATTTGCCCTGAGGTGATTTATTGTCTAAAAGCAAGTTTATCTCACTTAAATGCCAGTTGCTGGCTGACTGTGAATATAAATTTAGAGTTTTAGGAGTGTTGTGCGTTAATGGCTGCAAACACCGTGCATGCAAAGTAGGGCTGGGCGCTTTAAACAGTGCAGAAATCCCGCAAGTTTAACTTTCGCGACGTTGCGAACTCTGACTACGTTGCCAGTAGAGGGCCTTGTTGTGCCTGACCAAAAAAAAATAAATAAAAAGGCAGAGATGTGTCTAAAAATCCGGAATTGTCAGGAAAACGCCGGAGCCGAGTTGGGGTGCAGAGCCCATGTGGCTTTTGTTTTGAAGCGAAGCACAAAAAAAAACAAATCCTTAACAACCTCTATCACATGGTTTTGGGCTTAAAAAAAACCACCAACCACAGCAAGCAGAGAAAATAATGATGTCAGACGATAGTGATTTTTCTTTAAGTTCTGGAATTAATTTAGAAAACAGAGATGGAAGTTTCTTGCTTTTGCTTCTCAGATGTTCCCCAAATACCTCGGCACTGTGTTAACCGCAGAATATAATGCAACTGCCCTGCAATAATTTACCCCTTTAGAAAGAGTTTTTATGTTGAATCTTTATTGAACGTGTTTGAGAGAGGTGCTGACATGTTTGAATGATTGTTACTGGGACTGTAATTTGTGATGTTGTTGAACTGTACCGGGTTATACTGAGAGGTGTCCCTAATAATCTGTCTGCAGATGAGTGCGATGACCAAAATATTAGGGACACCTCTCAGTGTAGCCCTGTACAGTTCAACAGCGTCACAAAAACTCCTCCTGAGTGGAGAATTTTTGCAGGGCTGATGCATTATTTTCTATGGTAAGCATGCAGTGGTCATAATCTTATGGCTGATCGATGTGTGTCCTAGTAGTGCAGTCATTCCGTACAAGTGCTTCACCCCTTCATAACAATTCATTTTGAAATTCAAAGGGAAAAAACAAAACAAACAAACATGATGTGACATAAGCCGTTACCGCCCCTGCTTCAAGTTTTACATCATACCGACCAGCCCTTATGCATAGTTCTTCCAATTTTCCATTTAATAAAATCCATTTTATTTAGTAACATCACAAGTCACATGTAAAGGTGGCGGCACGTAATCCAATTCCAGGAATCACATTAGTGTGAGGAAGGAATCATCCACCTGGATGTCTTTGATCTTGTAGTATCTCACGTTTTTGTGTTCTTTTTTTTTTTTTTTTTTTTTTTTTTTTTTTTTTTTTTTTTTTTTTTTTTTTTTTTTTTTTTTACAGAAATC
>CAAKHG010043829.1:0-12525 GCA_901007715.1 Dactylopterus volitans
TTGTCACCAGAGTCTTGAGGAACCCTGCTGGTTGCAGGGCCTTTGCCCGTCGGCCCTCCTTCATCTGGACTAACCTCCCTGGTTTCAGTCTCTCAATGAATCCTTCAACACTAGTTCTTATAGCTCAGGTTTGTCCTGCTGACGAGATTTCGACCTCTTACATCTTCTGCTTATCATCTCCGACCTCTGACCCCTCTTGTCTTCTGCTGGTTCCCTCAAGCTGCCACCGGGTTCTCGTCTTCCCCCACACTCGGGCTCCCCTGTTGGACCAACACCTGCAGATGAACATCTCACACACACACACACACACACACACGTTATTAAGTTTCAAAAAAAGTGCAGAAACCTCATTTCCTCCATGTGGCCCCGCCCTCTCGCGGGTCAACCGTGGTGGGGAGGAACCTCGACTTACTGCAAACCGCGGCTCTTCCTGAGGTTTCCTCTTTTTTTCTTCGAACCGAGGGGTCAAAGGTCAGTGGGTGTCGCCCACCAGGTTAAACAGCGAGTTAGCAGGTTCGGGAGGCGCACTGAGCATGCTCAGTGGGTGCTGGCGGCCTCAAACTTAAGCCAGTAAAAGGTGTGAAAACTTCCCATCGCTAGTGCCGCTGCTAGCCGTTAGCGACTGCATTTTGGCGCACGTTTTGACGGATCGCTCCTCGCCAACCCACCAGCAGCTGTAAACACTCTGCTGATCCACGGGTCGGATTTACACGATACTTCAACGTTTCTACGGTGCAAAAAAACAAAACAAAAAAAAACGCCGCCTCGAGCTCAAGTGCAAACCGCTTATAATTAGGTTGGAAGCTAACTGACGGTCCAGACGCTCCACTGACTTTGTGAAACTAAAGTGGAGGAATAAAAGTCTCTAATGTGCAAGTTTATGGTCCCCCGATATCCCCCGATCGAAGCTCCAGAGGCTCCCGGAGTTGCTCCTTGATGAGTAACGCGAAACCCATTTACCCCGACGAGAGCAAATGAGAGTTTATCCAGACAAGCGTAATGAGTCTGTGCGAAGTTTGCACCGCTCGCAGCGGGGCTTCATTAGCCGCAGCGATTGGCTTTCCGGCCGCCGGCTGATTGCTGCAGGCCATTAAGAGGAACCTCCGACTCCATTAAACAAAGTTCCTCTCAAACAGAACCCGGCCTGCGGCTGAGCTAAACCTTTTGACCCGCTAAAAATCACCAGCGTCGGAGAAATGTGGCGGCGACGCGCGCGCTCACGTGCTGAAATCGAAACGCTTTACGCCTTTACGTAACTTTACAGTGAGTTTCAGCTGTAAACACACAGCTCTCAAAAATGTATATAAAGACCTCCGTCTCCCCCTGGTGGCCGGCTGCGTTATAGGTGATAAACCCCGCCTCCCACATGGTAGCGGGTGGGCCAAACTAAAATATCAAAGTATTTCTTAATTTTAAAAAAATACCAAGACATTCTTACCATTTTAGGTGGCTTTAATCACGCTGGTGTTTGCTCAGGTGTTAATTTTAAAGTCACGAAGGAATCTTAAAGGAAAAAAAAAAAAAACATGAATTTGCCATTTTTCGGCCCACGCGTGAATTTGTGAGGAATATGAAACTGCCGGAGTGTCGTCTTTTACATCCACTCAGATCCCAGAATGCAACACTTGACAATGCTCAGAGGTTCAGATAAAAACGGTCATTTCAGGATCTAGCTTAGCCAGGTGTGCGAAAAGAAAATTTGATTATGGGATCATGAAAAGTGAATGCTGGACGATGGAGATTAACCAGCTGAAATTTGGTTCTGTAGAATTTCCCTCCTTTAACTTAAAAATGCCAAATGAACCCTGGTCCAGGCTTCCTCGCTGCAGGTTCCCCCGGCGGAGGAGCGCCGCTGAGGCGCGTGGAGCCACGGCGCCTCCCGGTGGCCGGAACGTCTCATCGTTAAAAAGGGGAAGACGCTCCGGCGGTGGACCGCCGCCGGGGTTGTTGTTGTTGTTGTTGTTGATGCCAACACGGCATCTCTGAATATCTGCGGCTTAATTTGAAGATTGTTCTATTTATCAAAGTTGGTTTTAAGATTTTTTTTTTTTTTTGGAAAGTAAGTATTGTTTAAAAAAAGGAAATTCATCTTTAGTGATCCAAAATGGGAAAAAAACAAAATACCTTTACATACATAGAAAAATAATATTTTCATGTTGACACCTTATTGGTATATAAGTAGTATTTTATCATTACACAACCATTTTAATATTACTTTATTCCATTATTGGTAGTAATAGCATTGTTTTATTATAGTCAGTATTTTTAGTTGCATTTTATTTCGCTCCAATAGTAATACTGTTAGCATTCAATGTTCTATTTCTTTATTATAACATTAACAGAATTTTATGATTGGTAGTAATAGTATTTTATTGCATTAGTAATATTTTTTAGTATCTTTCTAGCATTTTTCATGTTCATAGTAGTGCAGTTTTTTTTAGTATTAATAGTACTTCAGTGTAATTTCATTAGTAAAATCAACCTTTTATTTTCTATCTTTATACTGTAAGTTACAGAAACAAAAATGTCCAGTTTTATGAGCAGATTTATTCCATTCAAGCTTGTGACTTGTCACAATGTTAAGCCTTTTCTTTAAAAAAAAAAGTTTGCGGATATGAATATCCGACGATTTAACATTTTGTCCGATATCGTATGAGGTCGCGACATCAAGCAAACTGGATTTATACTTTAAAAGTGTTTGGGCTTCTTGAATGTTGAAGACAGTTATGCTTCGTTTTTGCCGGGTTCCTCTTGGCTGCCGCTTTGATATCAGGTCACTAGCAGACCGAGATGCTGGTTGAACAAAAGGATTCATCGTTTTATACGTTTCTTTTTCAATCACACGACTAGACGCAAACTTTCCAAATGGGACAAAATACGTATGCAAAGTTACACCGCCACCTGCTGCCCTGGCATGCACACTACAGCATTTCTCATGGAGCTAAGCAAAAGGATAAAAAAAAACCTTAGCAAAAGTCAAAAAAAATGTGGCTTTGATGCCATTTTGTAAATTATAGTCCAATTTGGAGCAAAAAAAAAAAGCTGGGCGTGGCTCTCATTCGGCTCCGCCCTCTCACCTTTATTTGTACGCAACCAAGACCGGATCCTCCAGAACCAGACCGCAGAGATTAATACATAAGATTTATTGGATCCACGGTTTCATTAAAAAAAGTACACAAACGTGCCTCAAATATTATGTACACACACCTTTTTCTTCTATTTACAGCTGAGATTGAGGCCTTTTAGCACTGAATTAAAAAAAAAAAAAAATAGACAGGGTCGGTCATTGGCCGAACATCTCCTGCGAGGCGTAGGTCATGTAGAGGAAGCCGTCCTCATCCTGGTGGTCCTTGTAGACCTGCGCCATGGTGAGCGTCATGCTGGCCAGCCCGCTGTTGTTGACCAGCAGGTAGAAGGCCTGCGAGGGCAGCAGCGCCATGCGGTTCCTGCAGCCGGGGACAAGAGAGCGGTCACCAGTGTCGCCCGCTAACGGCGAGGAAACATGCTAACGAGCGCCAGCAGACCGACAAAAAACGCAGCAGGGCGCTTGTTACCATCAAAAACTAATATGCACATATTGAGCAGAAATTTTAAAAAAAATATGGTTAAGGTTAAAAAAAGTTGGCTTTGGGCTACTCCTGCCTGCGGCGGCAAGGCAGCCTTGGACCGTACGGTCTCACCTACTCTTCAAACTCCAGTTTTGCTGCCATATACAAACCGCCACAAGATGGCGGTGGCTACATTCCAAGCCGGACCCTCGCGAGCCCGCTTCATTTTTTCCAGCTCGTCACATTTCGTGCACGTTGAAGGAGTAGCGTGCAACTCCGGCCGCAGCGAGGCGACGTCTCAATTTAAGAAAAAGGAAAACAGGAAGTGGTCAGACAGGAAGAGCGCAAATTCACTTCAGTCCCCCTCGCCAAACGGAACGCGGCATGACGCTGCCGAGCCGTGGCGCCACATGTCAGCGCGGCCATCTTTAGCTAAGGCCAAAGCTTTTCTGCCGAGTCATCGTGACCATATAGATGCGCTTTCTTGCGTTCTTTGAAAAAACAAAACAAAAAAAACTCGACCTGGTGACTGATGAATTCAGTTAAAAAAAAAAGTATATAACTATAAGGTGTGTGTGTGTGTGTATATATATATATATACATATACACATATATACACACACACACACACACACTTTACCTTTAAAAAGTATATAACTTCAACAGAAGTTTAAACCCCTCCAACACTTCCTGTATTTCACTCCGTTGTCAAACGTGAAGCCCCGCCCCCTTTTAACGCCATCAAATACCTAAATAAAACCAAACTTAAAAATCAGGAAAAACCTGAACATACAAAAGCACGATAAAAAAAAACAAAAAAACAACGATATTGCAGGAAACCATCTATAAATATGAAGAGAACTTTGCTATATGGGGGAGGCGGGGTTTATTACCTGTACTGCAGCCAGCCACCAGGGGGGCTCGCATGCATCTTTGACTTGACTTTTCGAGCGGCCGTCTAGTTTGTTTGCGCACAAGTTTTTCAACACTTAAAATCATCGAAACAGTTCCCACGTTTCCAAAATTTACCAGATAGCAACGGAGAAACTAGCTGCACTTCCGTGTGCCGATAGACGGTTTTAGGAGACGGCGGCTAGTACCTGAAACAGCCGGCGGCAGTACGCGAGGCAGACAGTCGCAGTACATGAAGTACTCTGAACACAAACACGGGTCACACCGGGTCAAAGGTCACCGAGACTGTTGCTTTTCCTGCTCGCCAGACTCCGCCCCCATCAAACGCGACAAACCATGTGAAATATTTTAATGAGCCATGGCGGTTCCATGTGAATCCAGTTACCCGCAGAGAAACTGGAATTTCTCTGCACAGTTAAAGAGAACTCGCCTCTTTTCAGGCGCAATGACGTAAAAACTAAGTGAAACCATCTCGGCTGGTGGAGAATTTAAAAAAAAAAAAAATAGGAGGCGAACGCGGACGCACCTGATGATGGTGACGAACTGCGTCATGGTGAGTTCATGCGGCACCAGGAACTTGGTTTTGTCCAGCGGAGGCAGGAACTTCTCCCGCTCGTAGCGCTCGATGATCACCTGGGCAGCGAGCACAGGTGGGTGAGCGCGCACGCACGCACGCACGCACGCACGCGCACGTCTCCATCTCCATCATCATCATCATCAGTGAAGTCCAACTCACCGGGATCTTGTTGGGGAACTTGGACCTGATCCCCGCCACTTCCTGCTTCCTCGTGGCTGCACACAAACAAAAACAAAACAAAAAGAAAGACGTGAAGGTTTTCGAGGCGACCCCCTCCCTCCTCCCCCTTTCCCCCCCCTCTTCGCCCCACCTCCCCCCGCGGAGTTTCTGCGCGCCCGCGGCGTTTACCGAAGCTCTTCCGCTGTTTGAAGGCTTTGCTCTGCGGCTGGCTCTTGCCGAGCGGAGGCATGATGGTGGAGGGAGCCGGCGGGCGGGCGGGCGGACGCGAGGGCGCGGAGGCGAGGGCGCGCCGGTTAAATAGGCGGCGCGGGCGGCTGCGGCGCATCAGCTGATTAGCACATGGCCCGCAGTCACGGCGCCACTCATGTGCGCCTCGGTGCAGCCGCGGAGGAGCTGAGGACGCATGCCTGCAGGGAGGTGGAGGGGGAGGGGGGGCGAGTCCCGGTCAATGTAGGATCGATGCGGCATCCGTATAGATCGATATAGGATCGATGCATGCTTCATATCATTGATAACATTATTGATATGAGATTGATATAAGATTGATACAGCATCGATATTGGATTGATGTACATCTATATAGGATTGACATAAGATTGATACAGCATTGATATGGGATTGATATAACATTAAAATAGGATCCACATAGCATCTACATAGGATTGACACAGCATCGATATAGAATCGATATAACTGTACATCTATATAGAAATGATACAGCATCGATATGGATTGATATAGCATCGATAGATCATTGATGTAGGGTCTGCATAGCATCTAGGATTGATATAGGATCAATATAGCAAAGATTGACATAAGATTGATACAGCATTGATATGGGATTGATATAACATTAAAATAGGATCCACATAGCATCTACATAGGATTGATACAGCATCGATATTGGATTGATGTACATCTATATAGGATTGATATAGGATTGATACAGCATCGGTATTGGATCGATATACATCTATGTAGGATTGACAGGATCGATACAGCATCGATAGGGGATCGATATAGCATTGATATAGGATCGATACGCCATTGATATAGGATCCACATAGCATCTATATAGGATTGTTACAGCATCGATATGGGATTGATATGGGATCGATATTGGCTCTACATAGCATCAGTATAGGATTGATACAGCATCAATATTGAATCGATATACATCTATATAGGACTGACATAGGATCGATATACCATCGATACATCATTGATATAGGGTCCACATAGCATCTATATAGGATTGATACAGCATCGATATGGGAATTATATGGGATCGATATTGGCTCTGCATAGCATCAGTCTAGGATTTATATACGATTGATGCAGCATCGATATAGAAACGATATACATCTATATACGATTGAGATAGGATCGATATGGGATTGATATAGCATCGATGTAGCTTCGATACAACATTGATGCAGGGTCCACATAGCATCTATATAGGATTGATACAGCATCGATATGGGATCGATATTGGTTCTACATAGCATCAATCCAGGATTGATATAGGATCTATGAAGCATCGATATAGGATCGATACTGAGGGATCAGCACGTGATTCTCTCCTCTACCTGCTGTCTCAATCCACCTTCAGGTGACCGGACTCACGCGGCAGCGCACTCATCTGGCGTTTAACCCATCGATGGGACCGTCATCATGAATCATCATGGTGTCTTTTAGCCTCAGTTACTTTTATTTCCCCTTGCTATGGGGAGGGGTTAATTATTTGCACTATTTATACTTGAAAAATGTGCTCGCTTTAAAATAATAAAATGTACATTATCGTATGAAATATTTGTCATTCGCCTTTATTGTGTTTCATTGATTTACAGAGGATGGATATCAGCAGTGTTGGGCTGGAATTACTTGCATGAAATATCGATATTAGTGACACTCCGTACTGCAATAGAGGATCGGTTCTAGCGTCAAGTTCAGAATAATGTTACAATTCAAGAACAATGACGCCTTTAAGGAGCGCCGCATTTGCCAGATTCAGACCCAATAATGTGCTGGTTTGTTTGGAAATGCGCTGAAGGATTTGACTTAACAGCTTCATGCTAACGAGACTGATTGTTGTTCATCGAGTTACAACGGAATACTTGAAACGACTGAAGAACGTCTGAGGCCAGTTTGAGTTTCTGCTTTGCTATTTGCACTTTTTGCACATTTTTCACTTGGGATTTTTTTTCCTTCACAAGTTGCGCCTTGCTTTTGGGAGTTAAAAGTATCGGTATCACTATCAGCAGTATTTTCTTTGAGGCACACAGCGACATCTGCTGGACAACTGTCTACTACTGCTGCGGGTATTCATGGAAAAAAAAACAACAACACACCGTGACATGTAATCCAGCAGCCCTGCAGCCGGTCCATGCGGATTCATGTGCACTTTGCGCTGAATTTGTTGTGGAGTTTTATTTTGAAAAGCTGCGAGCGGCGGCGCCGCTGAGGTATGCTGGATTCTACCGAGAGATTCTTTATTTCTCGCGCGCTCCGCTACCTTAACACCCTCGATCTGCCGTTATCGTCGTGTCTGTTTTGTCGTCCGTGTCGCCGCTAATGTTGGTCACCTTAGACGGTGGGAGGTAGCAAAAGTTAGCCTGAGTGAGCTCGCTAGAAAGATGAGTCAGTTAGCCAAGCGGTTGTCTCTGGCCTCCCGCCGCTGGCTTCCGGAATCACCCGGGTTAATGATTCGAACGAGTCTGAGGTTTCCGTGAACCGGGATCCTATGAGTCCTCCGGCTGGCTAATGCTAAGTACACAAGGCCAGTTAGCGGACTCACCGATTAACCTATAATTGATTTGCACATTTTTTTTCATTTTTCTTCCATTTGTTGTTACTTGTGACATTTTTTGGTGGGGGTCGGGGGGTGCACAGTGACCCAAGTACACCGGATCACTTCAGTGAGTCACTCAGACAAACCCCGAGTCAATAAAATGAACCGAGTTTAACCACCACCACTCTGGTCTTTTACCCTCGCCGGGTGAAGACGAGTGTAGCAGTGGGCTTACCCCTCTGAGCCGCCGGCTGGAGCCTCGTCGGAGGGAACTGGGCTGGAGCTTTTTGGATACCTGGCCCTCCATCTGGGCCCCCCCTTGACCTGCTGGGAGCAGACGGCCTTCATCCCAACGGAGTCGGCGCTGCTGTGTAGAGCGCCTGCTAGCTTCAATGCTAGTGCGGGTCCATTAGCTTGGTTAGTACGTCCAGTCAGGAAGGTGAGACACACCCTCAGACTGACACTGTAGCTTTTAACAGTGAGACCGTCTCCCTGCCCCGCTGCTCAACGCAGAAATAATTTTCCACCAAATGTGCTAATCATGCTAATCATGCTAGCCTTGTTATCGTCCCCCCTCAGACGCTAGTGAGCTGTCGCAGAAAGCACCTTCATGCCGTCCAACAGAGTGATGCGATGTCGGGATCTGGTTTGATGAACATCAGACTCGCTGTTGCGCTCTGAGCTAGCTAGCTTGGCGCGAGATGAGCGGACCGCGTGGTACGTTTGTCTGAGTTGCTCAAACTATTTTTTTCTC
Organism: Dactylopterus volitans; assembly: GCA_901007715.1. Taxonomy (NCBI): domain Eukaryota; kingdom Metazoa; phylum Chordata; class Actinopteri; order Syngnathiformes; family Dactylopteridae; genus Dactylopterus; species Dactylopterus volitans. The sequence goes on from CAAKHG010043829.1 coordinate 8,763, forward strand.
TCTCTCTTTATGATTTCACGCATTTGTAAGTGAATGAGTTATGTCATGACCCAGTTCCAATGAAGACTGGCTGCTAGGTTTTAAATTTTTTTTTGTCGTTCTACTTTGAAAGACCTTGGCGGAAGTCGTGTTCGTGCCGCTTCCGGCGAGCGCCGCGGCTGGGCTCGTCGTTTTGACAGCTGCCTCAGACGCGAGTCGCGCTGCCCCGGCGGAGGGTTCTGTTGATGGACCACGTTTCCTTCCTGGGGATATTTGGCCGCCGCGGTTAAGAGACCCTGCCCGAGCCCGAGCCGCGCCGCCGCGGCCCCGCCATGGACGAGCAGGCGGGCCCCGGCGTCTTCTTCAACAGCGGCGGCGGCGGCAACTCCGGCTCGGCCGGCGGGGGGAGCGTTAAAGCCCCGCAGCCCGGCGACGTCGGAGGCGGAGACGCGGCCAGAGCCCAGTACAGCATCCCGGGGATCCTCCACTTCCTCCAGCATGAGTGGGCCCGCTTCGAGGTGGAGCGGGCGCAGTGGGAGGTGGAGCGGGCCGAGCTGCAGGTACGGAAGCCTCCCGACCGCGGCGGGCGTCATTGACGGGCAGCGCGCGGCGGCGCGGTAAGCTAACCTGCACCGCGAGCCGAGCCGAGCCGAACCGCGTCGGGGAAACGCGCCAGTTAACGTTGCGCACGCTTTTTAAGCCGACGCGCGCATCGGCGAAGTGGCTAACACGACTGGGTTCGATTCGAAAAACGCTCCTCTTGAATTCGGCTTCGTCGTGATTATCCGAAATGCTCGTTTTTTCGAATAAAATGTGCACTCTTCGTGCGACGCCTCGTACCGCGCGACCTCCGCAACGCGCGCCGCTCAGCCGCGAGCGTGACGCGCGTTCATCGCCAAATACATAATTTAATCGCCCCCAGAGGGTTTTTTTTGGTGATAACTCAAATGCCGTTTTCGACAAAAAGCCGGAAACCACCCGGGACAGGCGTCGAATGCTCCCGCCGGGGATTGTGCCCCGATTTTAAGCAGGACGACGCAGAAACGTGGAATCTTTGAATGGTGTTTGGCGTGACGGTTTCTGGACTCCAGCCTCGCCGGTTTGACCCGCGCCGAATGTAGCTGCGCGATAACGGCAGGCTGGTTCGTGTGTGTGTGTGTGTGTGTGTGTGTGTGTGTGTGTGTGTGTGTGTGTGTGTTATTAACACAACCACAGGGGTAGGGGCAGGGGTACCTGGTCCGGGGTATTACCTGTGCAAGTGGCAGTCACAGGTCCCTGCATCCATTATCGGACACACCATGTAATACCTGATTTTTTTTATTTTTTATTTCGGCGTCATCATCGCACCAGTTCTTCCACCGGTGTATACTTATGATTATTATTATCATTTTTAACCAGAATGAGAGTTCCGGCCGACCTGTCCGATAATGGATGCCCACCCACTCAGTGCGTGATCGCGGTTGAGTCACGAATCAGTCAGAGCCGGAGCTGTGCGTGCTGGACCCGGTCCGGATCCCGTGCAGGAACCGAACCGGAGGAGCCAAAGAAAAACGCACCCTGTTTAAACTGATGTCATTTGGCTTCTATAGAATGATGGGTTGTTGCTTCCAAAAAAGTAGGGACGCTTTGTAAAACCTGTGAACCCAAAAGAGAATGTGATGATTTAAAAAAAACAACATTTTTTAGAAATTAAAAAAAAAAACAGCTTTCGTTTGTGCGCGTGAAAACTCTTCTGCTCATTCTGGCGCCGCGTTTCATGAGGGGATAAAAACAAACCCAAAAGAGCAGGGTGAAACCAGCAGGCGGATTATCTCCCAGCTAACTGGGTTAACCGGCGACTGGTTAGCGACATTAGCGGCCATGAAAAGCAACAAGGTCTCACCAGTTTCGCCGGGACAAAGCCAAACCGCATTCTGCCGGTAAAAAGGCTTGTAATTTTCCGAAAAAGCGTTGAACTGGGGTTCTTTTTTTCTGGCGTGAGCCGATACCGAGGCTGTGGCGTGTCGAACGTGGGTGTTATGATTCATCGGTCCCACGCGTCTCTGCCTTCAGCCCCAGATGTGATGGAGCTCCGCCCACACGTGGCCCCTCCTCCGCTCTGGACCAATCAGCAGTCCACGGGATGAGCTAGCTAGCTAGCTAGCTAGCAGGGAACTGTTAGGCGCGAGGCACCCCGTCCCTTTGCTTACCTTACCACGCTTACCTTCGCTCTGGACCCCCACACTCGTCCATAAGTGGGTCAGAAGCGACCCGCTTTAGAATCCACGCGTTTTTGTGCCATTTCTGTCATTTTTCCCAGCAGTGATCATTTATGTTCGTATTGTACCCGCAAGAAGGGTTTCATGTTTGACTCATTTTCAGTTTTCACTTTTTAAAGTTTGGAACATGCTCAAAAATGACAACTGAAAACAGCAACATAACGTAAATGATTATTCTAAGCAAACATGGCACAAAAACGCTTTGATTCTTATGCGGGTCATTTTTGGCCCAATTATGGAAGCTTCGGGGTAATCATACAAAAACTACAATTTATTAATATACAAGGTAAATTCAAGTTTTTAAATTGCATCATACCAAAAATGTGTCTTTTGAGGAATACCTGGAAGATGAAATGGGAACAACTTCTCAAGATTTTGCAAGAAAACAACTTCACCGGGTCATTTTTTTGACCCACTCATGCATCCGAGGAATGAGAGCCGGTGGTTCTGCTAACGCTAGCACGGGCCAGAGATCAACCGCGGATGTCACATACCGTTACATGTTAGCATTTTCATATATTGACGTTTTTGAGCCACTCAGATGAGTTCGTCAGAGATTTTAAGCTGCTGAAGAGGAAAGAAGCATCAGGAAACAATCGGATGCATGAAATTTGTGGCACACAAAGTCATGAGTGTGACTTTTAGCAGGAATCCCGCAGGACGAGCTTCATTCGCGATGAGCGTCCGGCCTTAAAGCGGCGGGTTCTTCCTGCGGTTCCACCTGCCACATCCTCGCGCTCCCTCACTCCCCCTCCATTTTTTTTTTTTTTTTTTGTATTTAAGAAAATTGCAATTGAAGGGACAAAACCTGGCACCCTGATCTTCCGATGAGCTCTCGGTTTAACACGGTTTAATATGCCCACGCGCCTCCTCGCTGATGACATCACCGCGAAAAACCCGGCCCCGAAGGCGAGCTAAATTCAGCGCAGCTATCGCCGGGCGCGCACACAACCAATCGAGTGCCTCCTCTTTCATGCATCAATGACCAACTGTGCCTGCGCGCGCGTGTGTGTTTGTGTGTGTGTGTGTGTGTGTGTGTGTGTGTGTGTGTGTGTGTGTGTGTGTGTGTTCAAGCGCTCTGTTGTGTAACATAAGTCAGAGTCGTCAGCTGACCCGCGGCGCGATGACGGGCGCATCCGTGAAGGCGCTCGCTTCCTGTTAGGCTGTGCATGGCGTCTCGTGGCCAATCACGGAGTCTTCTGGCTGTTTTGGGGGGGGGGGATGAGAGCTGTGTGTGAAAACGCTGAGCAAAACACACACACACACACACTGGGACTGGAGACCAATTTCCATCTGCAGATCCATTCGTTCTGCCGCCATGTAGTTGGAGTCAGCCTCGGCGGACGGGTGAGTGCCGTCAGCCGTGGCTTCCTCCGAGGTGACCCTCTGCCGGCAAGCCGGAGAGGAGACGCCGCAAGCTGATTGGCCAAGATGGGAGCATGTGTGTGATCCAAAAATAACAAAAAAAAAAAAAAAAAAGCCTTCCGTGGGGGGGGTTTCCTAAAGAGAAGGGGGGGGGGGGGAAT
>CAAKHG010043831.1:0-10652 GCA_901007715.1 Dactylopterus volitans
GCCGGTGGGCCTGTTGTCATGGTGATGCCTAGACCCCCCCCGGCCATGGACAAGTGTTTGCGGGTCGTCCAAGTGTTTCCACAACATGTCCAAACACGTGTGCGTCATCATAAACTTGTCTTCAGGGGTTTGCGTGTTCATTTTCGTCCTTCTCCTGAGTGGGCGTGGTTTTTGCTTCACCGCCGCCGCTTCCTGTCTTTGTGCGTCAGTGTCCGACGGCGAGAACACCACGCCCGAGCTGGACTTCGCCGTCCTGCTGCTGTCCAACCACCAACAGCCGCCGGTGTTCCAGGTTCTGGACCCGCTGCTGGAGGTCAGCATGGGAGGACAGGTGGCTGTGGGTGAGGACAGAACACACACACGCAAACACACACACACGCACACACGCACACACACACAAAGAATACACAGATGTAGAAGAAGAGGAGAGGTTTTAAAAATGGCTGAACAAGCGGCAAAGAGGTCCAGCGAGTGATAACACACAGACACGAGTGTGACAAGCACACACTCTTTCTCCTGCTTCATCTCTCTCAACACTTCTGACTGCTCGTGTGTGTGTGCGTGTGTGTGCGTGTGCGTGCGTGTGTGTGTGTGTAGGCGGCCAGCAGCTGGCGGTGAGCGACGCTGACACGGCTCCTGATGAGCTGCAGTTCGAGCTGGTGGAGGCTCCCGTCCACGGAGAGCTGATTAAAAGGGACGGCAACACACACACCAGCATGACTAACGGTGAGATAACACACACTCTCTCTCTCACACACACGCGCGCACACCAAAGTCATTTGAAAAGTTTCAAACAACAAAACTGAATCTATCCTGAGACGCCCTCATGATTTTCTTTGGTTATGCCTCCTAAATTTGCACATAAATCAAATTGCAACAAACAAAAAAAAGTTTGTAATTAACACTGAACAGGAGGCCGTGTGACACACTGGTCTGCACTTTTTTTTTATATTCTGGGTTTTATTTTCACATTTCTTGTGGTTGACGTGAGTGAAGAGAGTAAACAAAACTCTTTTCTATCAGCTACATCCTGAGTGAGAGCTCCACAACTGTGATTTAAGGAGGGCAACCGCCTGCCAAACGTGCTTGTTTTACCACTGACTGCATCACTTTTTTATCATAACGATCTGACATCACTATGGCGACGACTCCTGGAGAGATTTGTACTTTATTACACTGACATTATCAGCAGCGGTGTCACTTTCAGCGTTAGCGTAGGTCACCGACAGACTGTATAGCAGTATAAATAGATATTGCAGTGTTTGCCGCAGCCATATTAGTATTTGTAGTACTGCTGTAGTATTAGTAGTAGTAACAGAATTAGTAGCAGCACTAGCAGTATTACTAGCAGCAGTGCTAGTGGTATTAGCAGTAGTAGTCCTAGCTGTGTCATTATTATAGAACTATGTGAACTGATGCAGGTCAACATAGAAGCTGATAGCACTAGCCTAGCATCACTAGCAGCAGCAGTAGTTTTTGTAACAGTAACAGTAGTTGTAGCAGCAGCAGTAGTAGTAGTGTTAGTAACAGTAGTATAACCAGTATTAGTAGATATAAGTAGATATCACAGCAGCAGTAGTAACAATAGAATTAGAAGCAGTAGCAGAATTAGTAGCAGTTGTAGTGGCGGCAGCAGTACTACTAGCAGCACTATTAGCAGTATTAGCAGTGGTATTAGCAGTAGTAGTCGTGATGGCTCATCATCATAGAACTATGTGTACTGACGCAGGTCAACACGAGGCTAGTAGCATTAGCCTAATTAGCCTCAGTTCACACTGCAGCAGCTCTCTGCTGTTCGGCGGCATTCTTCTTCTTTGGTGGATTATTTCTTCTGCTGCTTGACCTCCAGTTGCCCTCCTGGCAGAGATGACGGCCTGCAAGTCGCAGGACAGGAGTGTTTTCACCCATGTGCAGCTAGCATTAGCATGAACGCGAGCAAGCATGGTCCTTCCTACATGATCAGACACCCCCAGCGTCATTCGGATCTTCTCTGTCCAATCAGGCGACATCTTCACTTTCGCCGACGTCACCCGCAACGTTCTGCTGTACCGACACGCCGGGCTCTCCACCCAGGACGATGCCATCACGTTCTCTGTCAGCGACGGCATCTCCATGGCAACCACGGTGGTGCAGGTGGTGGTGCTGGGCGCCGGCAGCGCCGGGCCGCAGCGAGACCCGGCAGCCACGCTGTCGCTGGAAGTGGGCAAGAAAAGCAGCGCCGAGATCCGCCGTTCGCACCTGGCGTACACGGTGAGCTTCTAGATGAAATGATGCTGGCCTGTAGATCATGTAAGGACGTATGTGGTGGGGTTTATAACCACAGACTGGCTGCAGTATAGGTAATAAACCCCGCTTCCTCCATGCTAGTGGGTGGGACTTAGACCCAAACAACTTTTCGTACAATTTTCTCCCCCTCAAAGATGGTTTCTGTCAGGTGGTTTAATCATGCTGATGTTTGTTCAAGTGTACATTTGTATCATAAGTTTTTTGACGCTATGAAAACAGCAGTGGGGGAGGGGGGCGTGGCTTCATGATTGACAGCTGCTGTGAGTGAACTACAGGAAGTGATGGATGCGTTTACGGACTTCTGTTTAGCAGCTGTACATAATAGAGGCAAGGCATATATGTGTGTATGTATATATATATATATACTAATGAATGGATCATTTGTGTTTGAGGTGGGCGGGGCTTTGATGTCACGCCTCCATTTGCTACAGACTCCAAAAGACATCACCAGCACAAGTTGGCGGCATCTGAGTATTTTGACTCCATTTTTTGTAGGAGAAAGTGGAGGCGCGTCATCGGGATTATGCAGCGTCTCTGGATTTAGCCTGTACCAGAATGCTAACGGAGACGAGCTAGGCAATTAGCATTAGCGAGCGTCACATGTTTTAGGACCCGTACAAATCATCCGCCGTGAATAAGAGCGGCTTCTGCCCGGCCTCTCGCAGGACGACACGTCCCCGGACGACCAGATCCGGATCCAGCTGGTGTCGGTGCCCATGTACGGCATCCTGACCAGGACCGGGCCCCAGCAGGAGCCCCAGGAGCTGAGGGAGTACGCCACCTTCACCATGGATGACATCAACAAGCACAGGATCAGGTAGGACGGCTGCAGACCGATAAAGACGATGTCGTACTTGCTTCCGGTACAGCTGAAGGGACTGGACGTAATCAGTTTTCAGTTGGAGTCTGTGGACCACTCGGAGGTTTGCTGTCATCCTGTCCACCAATGGGAGGCCCCGGTGACACGATCCTCCACACCCATCAATTAGCAGCCCGTTAATGAAGAGGTCTCACTCTGAGTGATAATGTGCAAATGTCACCTCAAACTCAGGAAAGAACCCGAACCAGGAAAGAAGTAGAAGCAGAACACTGCTTTTCTGATGTCTTTTACCTAGAATGCTCGTTTTTATTTTCTGATTCCCAAGACATTAGATAACAGTTTTATGCAACTAAAAAGCTTCTTTGCTGCTGTTTCTCTTTCCAAAAAAAAAAAAAAAACCTCTAAGATTTGATCTCTTTTTTTTGGTCTTCATGGTGCCATAACTTATTTATGGATTCAAGTGAGTCACTGCAGCACTAATATTGTAGTCGCCCAGGTCATCCTGGAAAAAAACTGAAATATGAAGCTCGATTGTGTGATATAGAAGTGTTAAAGGAGGACGAGGGAGTCCAGATGATCCCAAAATTAGAAAAATATTTGGTCCCCAGGGGCCGGAGCTAAGATGTGATGATGAGCCTTGAAGCCTTTTACTTATGTCTCACTTTTGTTTTAGTCAAATATCTGACCAGAAGAATCGTCCCCGAGTGATATTGAAGCGTTTCACTTTGCATCAAAGCTTTATAAACTCTCCAAAACGCACAATCGAAAGCACCCAAAAGGGCATCCTTGTGTAGTTTTAGCTCCCCGCGATGGTTTCGATGGGGCCTCAGAGGCTTATGAAAACAGAGTGGCAACATAAAACCCGCAGCTATGAACCAAAAATGACTTTCACAAGCACTTCTGGTCTATGATACAGAGGAGAGCGTATTACCATCTTTTCTTTTTTATATATTATTTGTTTCAGTGTACTTGTTTTATTCATGACGTGAACTTGAGTTTCACCTTGACTCTCCTACAGAAGCGCCGGGTTCATCCACTGAGTTTTTAACAGCAATTTCATCAAGTCTAGAATCCTTCAACAAAACCGCCCCAGACTGAAGTCAAGAGGGAGTTTTGGTGGCTGAGCGCCGCCTCTCCGCCGTAACGAGGTGGTTTCGCCTATTAGCAAACGTCGGCGGTCGGTTCCAGTCTGAGGAGGCTAAACGAGAAGCAGCATAAGAAGGAGGAGGAGGACGGGAGCGCCGCGAAAACCTGAGCGAAACCCGGAACCGTGGCGACCGCGAGCACCAGTCTCCACACGCCAACGCCCCCATTTACTTCGCTCAGCCCTGATTAGCTTCGGCGCATGGCGGCGGCGACGGCGTCTGGAGGCCGTCTTCCCGTAGCGTGGACTAGATTAGATTTGTGTTTGCGATCATATCAGCACGTGTTTCAGCTTTGCGTTGCAGAAATGAGCTGCGGCGTCTGAGGGGAGGAGCTCGAAACGATCGAAACGCAGTAACGGGTTCAAATGAAGGTACCGATGAGTGGATCTGGGCTCCGCCTCCGCAGGTACGTCACCCACCTGGAGACCGGCAGCCAGCCCGTCACCGACGTCTTCCACTTCGTCGTCTACGACGGCGACAACAACGGCCTCGACAACCAGATGTGCACCATCACCATCACCTCCACGCCCAGACGGCCGCCGGCGGTGACGGTCCGCAGCGGCATCAAGGTACACACACACACACGCACGCACGAACACACACACAAATCTGATTATAGTGTTCCGATGTGATGAACCTGAAGAAGAACTTTGGTTGTTCAGTCCTTCTCAAGCTGTTCCTGCTCACCATTCCTGTATGATCTGGTTCTAATGCCGATCCCAGACCACCGTAACGACACTAAAGCTTCATGGACCTTGTTGTTCTCCTTTCCATTTTTGTTTTATTCCCTTCAGTCAGAATCATAGTAGGTGCAACTATTTTAAAGTAACCAAGGTTAGACCCAGAAGAGTATGAGGAGGAGGTTTGTGCCTGCAGGTGACCTTTGTATCTGTGATTGATTAGCTGGGAATCAGGAGCCTCTAGCCTTAGCATGGAAACGTGTTCATGTCTGAATGGTTTTTAAAAATGCCCTTTTGTAGGCTCAAACAACCCTTGATTCAAAGTACCCACATCACAAAAACGCATTTTAATGCTCGTTTATTTGACGCCCGCTGACTGCTGGAGGCTCCACGCCAGACGGGCCGAGATGATCTTTGTTCCCATCAGCTGATTTGGACCCAAATCCACCAAAAACAAGTTGAAAAACAGGAATGAATTCCAGGAACATGTGGAGGAGCACCTGAGGACCTCCTGCTGCTCTGATGATGGCGCCCTCCGTGGGGCTTTCTCATCTTTGCATCCAATGTTTAGGTCCAGGAAGGTGGTCGCGTGCAGCTGTCCACCAATCACATCATAGTGTCCGACGTGGACACGCCCAGGGAGGACCTGCTGGTGTGGCTCGTCACTCCCCCGAAGTACGGCATCATCGAAAACACCAACAGAGGTGAGGCGGGTGACTCCGGCGCCACCCTGGCTCTGCCTGATCGGCGGCGGCGGCAGATGGAACCGTCGTGGAAGTCGCAGTTTTGAGCGCGTGCTCGTTCCCACCCGTGCCACGCCCACTCCGCCCCCGGGAGGGAGCGCCGGAAAATGAAAAAGGCCCTCAAGGAAGACGTAGCACTACGAGAGCGGAACGGATCAAAAATGACAGAAATATGTCGGCACGTCTTGTAGGACGAGATGTTGATGCTGTGGAACTGTAACTGGGTCACACTGAGAGGGGTCCCTAATATTTTGGTCACCCCCTCATATGCATCAGGGTGACCAAAATATTAGGGACCCCTCCCAGTGTGACCCAGTACAGTCCAACAACAGCGTCACAAACTACAGTCCCAGTAACAATCAATCACACATGTCAACACCTCTCTCACACACATTCAATCACAATTCAACATAAAACTCCTCCTGAAGGGAGAACTGATTGCAGGGCTGTTGTATTATACTCTATGGTGGACACGCGGTGGTCGTAATCTTATGGCTGATGTGTTGTATTATACTCTATGGTGGACACGCGGTGGTCGTAATCTTATGGCTGATGTGTTGTATTATACTCTATGGTGGACACGCGGTGGTCGTAACGTAATGCCATATCAGTGTAAAAAATAAGCTGAAGAACTTCACGCTCACCCGAGCTCCAGTTAACATTTGAAGATGTCTGTGGCCCCGCCCCCTTTTGCCTGGTGTCAACCTCCCTCTGTTGTTGGATCTCTGACCTTTATGCTCATCATAATTGCTGAAAAGGGAAGAGCGGCCGATGTTGCTGCACCGTGTCACAACGATGGCGGTGGCGGCGGCTCGTTGGTGTTCAGCCCGGCGTGACGGCCGCTGTCACCGGGGCACATGGGAAGCACCGCCGCACTTTTTTTTTTTTTTTCTTTGTGTCGATGTGCAGACACATGAACGCACAGGAGGCGCTGAGCCGCACGGCGAGGCGCGCCTCCACGATTACAACCACACGTGCATGAAAGCGTAGAATAAGCGCGCGCACACCTACATGCAGCATTGACATGCAAAGCAGCTCCCACGATAATAATATTCATTTACATTTGTTAGCGCCGGCCCGGTGCAGGAGAGGTGACGTCAGGCGTTGTGCGTCTTAATCTGCGGTGGGCGGAGAAGCATTTAAACGCTCATAATGGGAGCGCACGCCGATCGAGCGCCGCGTTATGGCGCCGCACATTCAACGTGGAATGTAATGCAACAGCCCTGCAATAGATTCTCCCTCCAGGAGGAGTTTTATGTCGAATTTATGGCATATTTGAATGGTTGTTATTGGGAGAGGTGTCCCTAATATTTTGGCCATCCCAACAGAAAACACCATTATAATATCATTCAGTATATATATATATATATATATTATATAATCGTTTGCTTTTTTTGTTTTTAATATTTCCACCACTTTGCCCAGGTGTCATTGAGGTGCCTGGTGACCGTTACCAAGGCCAATAAGTTGCTGGAATTATGCATCTAATTGTGTCGGCGTCGATTATCCCGCCTCTACTGCGGCCATTTACACGCAAATATGAAATTTAAAAAAACATGCGCTAATTTTGTTTATGAACGTTTATGTCCAAAAGCAAAAGGTTAAAAAGTCATGGCAAGGAATAACGTAGGAGAACTTCCATCCCACTGTGGATGAAGGTTCTAACACAGTGAGGAGCATGAAGGTGACGGCTCGTTAACCTCGCGCTCATAACGCATCACTAGTAACAAAGTATTAAGATAAAGCCTTATTTCACGTCAAAATGGCGTCTCAGGAGGTTTATGATGGTTATTTTAATGAGGATAACTTTTTTGATTGCTGTTCTTGCCTAGCCATTAGCCTAGCTTAGCAGGTTAGCCGCTAGTTACTAACTCAAGCGTTGACTGCTGCACTTGTCAGTCACGGGTTGGATGAATTTACAGCAATGCAATGAAAGGAGTTTAACTGATGTGTGCCTTATATGGGTTTAATGCGCGGTTGGACCAATCAGAGAAGAGCATTCACCCAGACGACAGTATACTGAAAATATAGCGAACGCTAATCTTTTTTTGAACTAGCTAAAATTAGTGTTTTTCAGAAGTCCCCGCCCACAACAACTGAGCACGTGCAGGTGCTCCGATGACGAACCATCAGTACCTCACTTAAACAACCACCATACTGTCTCTTTAACCTGGTAGCTGATGGCACATTTTGCAGCTTGTAAAGACGCGATTGTAAAGACGCGGGATCGCTCCCTCGCTCATCGCAGCCCAGCCTGCTTTCGCGCCTCCCGTCGTCTCTCCGCCATCAACCATTGCCGAGCAACGGCTCCTCCATCAACGCTGTGACATCAGCAGGAGCCATGTTTTTTTTTCTGCCGCCGCCGGCTGCTGCCATTTCTGTCCTGATTGTGATTCTGCGAGGCCTCCCACTCAGCCGCCGCCCACTCAGCCCCCCCCCCCCCCCCCCCCCCCCCCCCCCCCCCCCCCCCCGCCCCTCCCCATCCACACTCCAACAGTCAGATGATTGAGATGCGTTGTGAGTTTACCGGTTGCTCCTGAAACACACACACACACAGAGACACACACTCCGACGCACGGCTATTCCCCACGGAGCCCTGACTCAGCTCTCGGCGCGCTCATCCGTCCTCTGTGGCGGCGGCGACACCCGCAAACTTCCCAGATTTCAAGTTTGATGTGGCTGTATAGGAACTATAGGAAGCAGTGAACCATGGGAGGCGGCGGCAGACATACATGGGCAAACAGGAAGTTGGCGGCTTCCGTCGTTTACCCCGCGACTCTTACTCTGCTTGTCATCGCCAGGAGGCTCGCTGGGCGGCTCGCGGGCCGTCACCCCCGACACGCCGTTCTCCGTGGAGGACCTGACCTCCGACCACATCTTCTACGTCCAGACGGGCCGGCGCGACGCTCAGGCCAGGCGGGACGTCCTCAGCTTCTACGTCAGCGACGGAAACAGCCAGACGGAGGCGCTCAACCTCGAAATCGACATCCAGGTGACTCGAGTTGCGCCCCGGAATGACAACCTGGAAAGCGTCGATGCGGCGCTGTAATGAGCGTGAGTGGGAGGGGCTTAGTGGAGGTGCGGACGGACGGATCTGTGAATTAGCTGCTGATGACTGCGCGGCCACAGGCGAGGCCGATAAATGCCAACAAGGTCGGCCGCCATCTTTGCACCAATCTGCCACCGCAAACAGCCCCGGTCCTCCAACTGCCTTTGGACTGACTTTATTCCACCTAAAGTGCACTGATATTTTATCGATACACGGAAATCAAATATCGGTCTGTTCAGATCCGGATTCCTTTTATTGTGACTGTAGCGGGTAAAACGAAATGTTTAGCAGCTCGGTAGAAGGCATCTCATTCTACATAAAAACAAAATAGATACAAAATACAAAGTATAAAGACATCAATATAAGAGAGAAAATACAAGGTATAAAATACATAAACAAGGTGTAAAAAGAACAGCAATATAAGACACATTAATTAAGCGCTATGAGTGAGGCAGGCTGTGATATTAGAATATTGCTCACTTGAATGGACATGTAACCCTCATATTGCACATGACTGACATATTTGCATCTTGGTGGTTTGTGCTGACTCACCGTGGAGTTTTGGGCCCAGAGTTTTACTGCAGTTGTGCGGAGGCTCTTTTAAGTCTTTTATCATGTAAATGACAAAGAAAGTGTGTCTAATAACTGTGGGCTCCACTGTCTCATTTTTCAAGGGTAAAAATTATGATTTTTATAGTTGGTGAAAAGAAAAGGAGACAATCACACTTGTTTTTTTTCCCAACTCCAACATATAAGACATAATGTTTACGGATGATGAGCGACTTCACTTCCTGGTTAGATTTTAACTATCATCGTCGTCGTCGTCGTCTCTCCCAGCAGACGGCGGCGGAGGACCGGCGCCCGGTGGTGTCGGTCAGCAGCATCCAGGTGGAGGAGAACTCGGGCGTCGTCATCACCAACTCGTCCCTCAGCGTCCTGGATCAGGACACGCCGGAGAACGAGATCCTCTTCACCATCATCAGGAAGCCGTCGTACGGTGAGTTAAGCCCCGCCCACCTCAGTTTTAACCAAGCAACTTAACGTTTATGAACTCATTTTTTACAGTTTGGAACAGAGAAGAACAGCTACAGAAAGTTCGTGTCACATGTCCTCTCCACTCTCATATACCCGTCCTGGGTTTCACCCAGATCAGCTGTCCATCATGAAGCCACGCCCCCTTTTCAATAGCATCATATAACTGATTAAAACCAAACTTAGAGAAAAAAACACAAAAAATGACAGAATCCAGCTTTGTGAAAAATTTTATCAGGAGTACTTTGATATTTTAGCCTGGCCCAGGTGCCGCCCACTAACACAGAGGAGGCGGGGTTGATCAGCTGTACCGCAGCCAGCCACCAGGGGGCGTGGAGACCTTATGGCTTCACTTTTGAGGCGCTGCCATGATTTCATGGTTTCTCTACAGTACTCAGCGTGTTGGGTTTAGCCACGTCCGCGGTTATTACGAGCGTTAACATGGTGTAAAAATGGCGGGAACCTTCACACGCCGCCCCAGTTATCAATCGTTATAGTTATATATAGTTACGATTACCAGCTGTATTAATGTTTATCTGTGGCCTTGTTAGCCGCTCTCACACAGGCTGTGTGAGGATGCGTCGAAGGCAGATACTCGTCTGTATTTGCATACATACATAAAACAGCACCACAACATTATGCATTATGTAAAATGATAAGGTGTGTCATGTCCGCCACACGCAGGCGCACGAGTCCCTCCAATCACAGGCTAACAAACGGCCTCAGCCTTCCCACAGTGTCGATGGTAAATTGCCGGGATGAACGCGCCCCTGAACGCATCGCTTCTCTCCAGCGACACGCCGACTGCAGTCATCCCTCACACACACACACACACACACACACACACGCACACACACACACACGGGGAAGGCCCAGACGTATTAAAAATGCATGAGG
>CAAKHG010043832.1:0-19666 GCA_901007715.1 Dactylopterus volitans
TGACGAGCGCGCGTTGTCTTCATCCTGTACAGTCTTTTATTTATTAACTTTGACAAGCTCATCCAAATCCTGCAAGCGGCGGCGCTTGTGATCTAAATTTTTCCCGAGGAGGAAAGAAAAAAAAAAAAAAATTCTGAAAATAGTTTCTGGTTCAAGTCGGCTTCCTGAACCAGCAGCAACAGCGGCGGCGGCGGTGGCGGCTGCGGCGGCGGCGGCGCTGCTCCGCGGACGACTCCGCCGTTTCACCTTGCCGGGTGTCGTTTGGCAGCTCCGGGAAGACAAAGCGCGCCGCGGCGAACCTGAAGGCGCCCGGTCTGAACGGGCTGATGACTCATCCTCCTTGAGCGCAGCCGTTGCATAAGGAGCAGACTTTTGTGCAGTTAAAGGTCTTCATTTATTTATTTTTGTAAATTTTTTTTGGCCTTTGTGAATCCAACTTGATCGGGGTGTTCTGCGCGGGCCTCGGGTGGCGGGCCGCGGTATCGCAAGCGGCATTTCACGCAAGAAAAAGACGCTGATTTCCTTTTTTTTCATGGTTTGAACGCTCGTTCCTGCATTGCTGCGCTTCCCCCGCATCTTTGCCGCCACTTAAAAGGCACAGTTGCGCCGAAAAATGGAACCTTCACTCGCCATCCGTTCACCGCCATGCCGACGGAGGGGCTTTTTTTTTTTTGGAGTTTCAGGGTGTTGCGACCCCAGAGACGGTCGGAGGCGTCTCGTCACGGGAGACGCGCGGACGCCTTTCCGCTGGCTCATGATAGACAAGAACGAGTAAAGCGGGAGAGTGCGACCGGTGGGCGTAAAAACAAAAATACGCTCGCAGCGGTTGTAACAGAATTACGACGGGGCCGCTACCCAAACGAAAGAGCTTAACAACAGGAGCATGTTCTTGGTTACGTTTGGCTACAGTGTAAAAGCAAACAGTCAAAGACACAAGCGAATAAAACAAAGAAACAATCGAGCAGACCCAGAAACACGGGCGCCTCAAGGTAACCCAAACGCGGGTTTTAGACAAAGTTGCCCGCCACAGTCGGACCACACGTTTAGTAGCCGGCGGCGGTTCAGTTTATTGGTTAAGGTGGCAACGCCTGAAACTCCAGACGCGGTTTATGGACCCAAACCGAAACCTTTCCTGGCTGCAGCTGCGAAAAAAACAACAAAAAAAAGATCCCACCGTTTAATGTTGCGATTTTGTCGTGAAGGCGACAGTTGCGGTCAGCCAGGCTGCACGTAGCATCCACGCTGTATACATGCAGTTAATAATGAGGAATTATGCTGGTTCCTCGAGCGGAGTCGTAGCATCTGTGCTAACTGATGGTTTCATGTCTTCTTATTCTGTCTTCTACATGTAGATGTTTGCTCCCGGAGCCAGACCGGTGAATACATTTGAATGCGCAAAATATTCCGGGTATTTTTTTTTCTTTTTTGTTTAAGGCTTTGTTTTGGGAGACGGTATTCCTACCGAGCTGTTTACTTAGCTGATGAAAAATGAATATTCTACTATCACTCTTGTTTACATGCAGCCGTGAATAATTCAGGGCTTCCCGACGGCGGTGGTTGGACCTGTTTGACCGCGCAAACGCGGCCTCCCTCTCTCATTCCCGCCAGCCGCCTTCTCGGGAGGCTCTGGCCCGGGATTTGGGAAGCATATTCCCAATGTTCTGTGCGTACGACGCGCTTGAAAAACATGGGCGTATCCCGCCTGCCTCAGTCGGAAAAAACGGCACATTCAAAATGAGGCCAAATTTGGCAAATAAGAATAAGAAACCAATCGATTATTGTCGTATTCTGAATACTAGCAATGTCGCGACAAATCTGATTTAACGGCACAGAAGCAGTTAAATTGTGCGTGATTTTTTTTTTTATGACTGTTCCATACTGTGGGGGCTCTGGCGTCAGGATGGATGAGCGGACGAGGTTTGGTTTGTGCTGTCAGGACCGGCGAGGCGACCTCATGTGTCACCCAGCTCGGCGGCGTGTGCGGGGGAACCCCCCCTCCCCACCACCACCATCCCGGCCCGGGGGAGGCGTAACCGCTCGAGCCGAGCTGTGGATGGGCAGTGTGTGTAAATATGAGGGAGGGGGGTCCGGGGGAGCGAGCGCGGCCGGGCATGTTAGAGAATGTGTCCACTGCCTCTTAATGGCTGACGGGAGTGTGTCAGTAGGCGTAAAAACGCGCGTAAACAAAGTCCTGACGGGGTCAGCCGGTTAAAGGGAGCGCGGGAGGTCTCCATAAACGCATGGCGCCGTCGTTCGGGCGCAAGTCGAGCGAGGTGGGAGTAAAGTTGCGGTCAGGCCGCGCCCTGACCCACGGCGGCGCTGAGCAGGAGGTAGCCAGGCAGGTGCAGGTGCTCGAGAAGCCAGATTCATCCGTCCTCTCTTCGCCTTCAGCTGCACGCCGGCTCGCCTGAGCTAGCGACGCGACTCGCTCAAAGGTCGCGTTTCACGCCTCAGCCGGCGTCGGCGTGCGCGCAGAGATCATTTTGGCGAGGGAGAGGGCCTCCGCGAAGCCGACCGGCCGCGTCATCTCAACCTCTGCCACTGCAAACTCCAGCGAAGTTTAATTTTGAAGTCATGCGAGTAACTACTGCGCGTGTTTTGAATGTCTTTACTGATTTTGTCCCCCGGATGCTTGTGAGAAGGGTGACCAAAATATTAGGGACACCTCTCGTTATAGCCCGGTACAGTTCAGCAGCATCACAAATTGCAGCCTCGGAAACAATCAGTCCAACATGTCAACACCTCTCTCACACACATTCAATAAAAAATTCTTCATAAAACTCCTCCTGAAGGGAGAATTTATTGCGTTTTTGTTGTTGTTTTTTTGCTTTATATTCCATGGTAAACACGCAGTGGTCATAATGTTATGGCTGATTGATGTATCTATAAATAGTGCCAGCAGATATCTTGGTCTCCCCACCCCCCCGTCCTTGGTGGCAGGCTGCAGTTAGCGGAGGCTGTTCGCAAATGTTTGCTCAAGCGTTCGTCTTTCTTATGATTTTTGTTTTGATTAGTTGCTATAAAAAAAAAACATCCTCATTGGCAGCTGCTCTGAGCAAAACCCCCCCCCCCAAAAAAAAACCTTATCGGGGGGCTCGAGGGCTCATCACGCCAACTTTCTGCAACTACCGTCGCCCATTTCAAACCCCCTGAAAAAAAAACAAGCTGGCAAGAGACGGGTGCGATGCAGCGACTCCATTTTCAAACCGAGTGCAAGATGGCGGTTCCCCGCGGGATATTTTGGCGTCATTTTTATTTTTTTTTTTGTGCCGCGCGCGCGCTGTCGGCAGATTTTGCAAAAAACAAACAAAAAAAAAACCCTGCCACAAAGCGCTTCTCCTCTCTCGCATCTCCCTTCCGCTTTGCTCGCTCAGCCAAGCGCAGCTCATCGTGTGTCTCTTTTTATTTGCAGCAACATATGTTAAATATTAAAACTGAGCATGCCTGTTTATTACTGGGGAAGTTTGGACCCTTTTTTTTTTTTTTTCTTTTCTTTTTTGTCACCCTGGCCAATATTCATATTGGTAATAATAACATTGTGCTCAGCAAGTTAGCTGCTGACTTCTGGGAACACGATGAATCGCGAGAGGGTCGCGGCGAGACGTGTTAAAAACGCGCTTCCTCTGCTTCATCTATCGCGCCCGCCGCGTCTGTGTGTTCCCCCGCGCGGGATTGGAATTATTATCCATATTTCACGGGCGCGCGCCCCTCAGTTTTACAGTCAAACAAAAGTCGCCTGCGTTTACTACCTGCGTTTCACACCCTGCCTGAAATTACAGCCGTGTCTTCTCACCACCGACGGTATTTCCAACAGTTAAAATATATATATATATATATATATATATCACCAAAGCTGTAAAATAAGACCTAAGTCGCTGTTATCCTTTAATTGCAGGAGTCTAGAGTGGTGACGAGCATGTGTTTCCTATTCAGACGTAGCAAGAGCTAGGTGCTGCGAGGTGGAACCGCTCAGCGTCGATGTGTTTAAAACACCTTGTTTATATGAAGGTTCAGTGGGTTTCTTGTGGGAGTGTGTTGTTATGCATCACGGCCGCACATGTACTTACCTCTTGTGGGAAATTGGACTTCATGCTTCTTGGAACAGTAATTAGCAGTATGGGTTTCATCTGCAGGCACTTTGAAGACTCGAGGAGACGGGCGGCCTCGCTTAACTTTCGGAGACTTTTTCCCCAGTTTGCTTCCCTTTTTTTCCGCGTTTCGCCGCCTCGGCGCGCCACCGCCGCTTGAAGGGGATTTGGGTCGGACTGCTGCGTTATTACACGCGCAACCCCCCAAAAACAGCTTACCATGGGAGGCGCTCCCCCCCCTCCCCCACCCCCGCCCGCCCCCACCTAAAACACACGCTAGCCCCGGAAATTTGGCTGAGGTGAGCCTGAGCTAGCTCACACCAGCTCGTAACGGTAAATATTAAACACATCCAGCTGTCGCGGCGAGATGACCGTCTGCTCGGCTGCTCCGCTCCCTCTGTGGCTTTTTTTACAGCCGGCTCTGCATTGTGTTAGGCTTAAGAAGTTATAGCAGTGGAACATAGCGCAGCGGAGAGGACTGCAGCCACTCAAACACAGCAAGACGCCGCCGATGCAAATAGGTCAGCGGAGAACAGGGAGGCGGGGGGGGGGAACGGGGGGGGCAGTGGGAAAATGGCGAACTGTTCTTTCCTGCTCCAAAAGTGGACTGAAGGAAGCGCGTCAAGCGGGCGGTCACATATTTTATCCGTCCACTCGGTCACCCAAACGTGATCTGGCCTCCGGCCCCACGCGTCGGTGCTTTTGGGCATTCCTTGCTGTTGGTTGCCATGGTAGCAACGCCGCATAGTCCAGGCTCAATCGGCGTCCGCAATTTGCACCACTCATATTTGTGGTTAGCATTTGCATGATGGCACCTTTCCGCGACATGGCGCCGGCCCTTCTCCGCTGTGCTCGCCTTTGGTATCGGGTACTTTTTGGGCGTCGGTTTTTCACATCGGGAGATGTAAAATGGTCGTCGCGGCGATGCTGCGCAAAACTGCCGCGCGACGTCGCCCTCAGTGCGACAGAGAAACGCCGAGAAGAAGAAGAAGCAGAAGAAGAAGAAGAGGAGCGAAACAATGGCCAGCACCGAGCGACCGTGACGCCATCTTTCTGGTCGCCATCTCTGAAAGTGAAAAAATTTTTAAAAAAAATAATATGGCGGCTGCTGAAATCGTTTGGTTGTTTAAACGGCGGGCACGGGTCGGCGGCTTTCCGTGCCTGATGACTCGGTGACACGTGTGGCGATTCTCTCTGACCGGTCTGCAGTGTTTTTGCATCACTTAAGTACCTCGCAGTACCTGGTCGGCCTGTTTTTTTGGAACCCCGAGGAGAGCAGCTCCTAAAAAAGTGGTGCCAGCCACATTTTTCCGAATGGAAAACCAAAAGAGTAGAGCAGAGTAGAAAAGCACCATAAGATGTACCTCTGGTCTGTTTTCCGTCCCCACCTTCCTGTCTCTTATCACCGTAAATTGCCAACTGAAAACGAGCAGCACCCGTGGCGACGTCGACTTCCTGCCTCCCGCCTTTGTTCTCCGTGTTACCGTCCGATTGGGATCATTATCCGCAAGATGCTCTCGTTGCCGGATCTGAATCAGCCAGCAGACGAGTGTCCGCGTCTGAGTCAAAAGTCCGCCGTCCTGGAGCCACATCTGGTTTCATTAAGGTGTCAAAATAGAATAATTGCTTTGTGAATAAAACAAAGTGCAGGTTGTGAACAGGCAGATGTCTGGAGATGTATGTGCCCTGCTGATCTCAGCTCAGGAGGCCTGGGGGAGCACCAGCAATGTTTTTCGATTCTATACGAATTGCCGCCACAACGGATTCACGGCACAGAATGGCCTCTTATCACGGGGACCGACGCTGCGTCGCTCCGCGGAGCGCCAAAAAATGTACCCAGACCCTACCGGAGACAGTTTAGCTGAGGACAGCTAGCAGATGAGGTTATGGCAACTCGCACACTGACTACCTGATCTTTCCTGATCTGATCCAAATGCGATTCCAATCTCATACCTAAAGATTCTTCTCCAAAACGTCCTTTTGCTAGCCCACGACTTGACACGCAGCAACGTCAAATTCAGAGGTTAAAAAAAAACAAAAACTGGGAACCTGAGCAGCAGTTTGAGTGTGTAGCACCGCAGTACATCCCAGCGTCCCCCGTGGTTGAGTTTTCCTGGTTTTGAACGGAGTGAGTAACGCATTTGAGACGCTGGCAAATCGTTGGCAGGGCGGGGCGATGGATCTCCATTTCCCATGCTTCCACGTTGCTAAACCATAACCGCACTCATACGTTGGCGAATCTCTGGACTCACAAATCTGGACAAACACATCTAATTCACCTGCAGCCCGAACACAACTTTACGAGAGACTGATGGCTGTACGCGCAGGGCATGACGAAAGGCTGACAGCTCGCAGGTTAATAGGTAGTTAGCTTAGTTTAGTAGCTTATTTCAGAGAAGACAAATGGATTTCGGTGTCGCCGTCCCATAGACCATCCTTGGAACTGCCTAGTTGTCTCCCCGCGTCCGTCTACCCGACTTGAACAGCCGCTGAAACATGGGACAAATGTTTGCGGTGACCCCTGAGCAGAGGCGGCGGAGGGTTTCCGGATTGTTTTTGAGGGGCCAAGCAGCGATACCCGGGGGCCAGTCGCCTGTTGCCGGTCCCGCCGCTCGAGGCGGGAACCTTGTGCTAAGAGAGGGGGAGAAGTTAAGAGGCAGCACGGAGGAAGTAGAACGATTCAAATCACATTTTAAATCCAAATCACCTCCTTTTCACCTCGTTGTGTTTTCCCTCACACCCTTCCCCTGCCAACTTTCCACTTTCCTCCGAGTCCCGCGCGCTCAGCACCGCCGGTCCTCCCTCCTTAGCGCTCCATCCCACTTGCTGTACCCTAAATATCCCGCTATTTTTACAGTGCTCCCGCTCTTCTTTGCCCTCGCCTTGTCCTCCTGGAGCCAGCTTCTTCTTCTTCTTTTTTTTTTTTCCCATTTCCCAACACTCATACGCTGTCCTTTGCAGGGCTCGGATAGGCTGACACACTTGGGCAAGGTGAGACTCCCCGTCGCTCCACATGAGTTCAGTGGGTTTCCGCGCTCGCGGGGGCGGTGGGGGTTGGTGGTGGAGGAGGTTTGACGTCTCGCGAAGATCTCCTCTAAACTAGGTTTGAAATCCACGACCGTAAAACAAACTGTTCTAACGCCGCCGAATGTTTCTGTCTCTTTTAGCTCTGCACGAGTTCCCCACAGACCTTTTCACACACAAGGAGAGAACGGAAGGAGCTGTGGCCCTGCATGTCCTCTGTGTAAGTCTACCCTCTTATATGTATGTGTGCACTTTGCTTTTTCACGTTTTAAACATGCTTTGTTTTACTTAGCAACTAAGCAATGAATCGATCCCACTAGCAAATAGAGTCGGTGCCTCCGAGGCCTAATGTGGCGTACCTCGACCTGTTAGAGCTCCCCGTGGGTTCTGCAGGGGTTAAACCCAAAAACGACTGCACGGGATGCGCTGACCCTGGGCTGGTGTCAGTGCTAGAGCAAATAAGCGAGGAGGGCGGGAGGTTTATGGCACGGGGGTGCAAAATTACAGGCAAATAGCAGCCATGCGTAGTCACAGTGAGGCCGTTCGGTAGGAGAAATCTGAAGAAAAGCAGTCACAAGTTCGCTCTCCAGAGGAAGACATCCTCACTTCATTCTTACTTCCCGATTGGAAAATGACGGCTAACCCAGTAATTATTTCGCCCCAAAACACCTCAGTTTTGCGCTTCTCATACTTTTATTTGTCCTCTGAAAACATACCCGGTGCTTGTTCACTGCCACTGCTGCATCAGCAACGCTAACTTGCTACCGTCAGAGAGCTCTTGATGGCGAGGCTGTCCGCAAAGCTCATTTGGTAGCCACAGACCCGCTCTGATCAAGGCCGGGTCCTCATGGATCCACTTGGGTATCAGTGATAATAATGTTAAATGGACCGGACCTGCGGCATCTGAGCAGGACCCGTCCGACAGTGCAGAATGTGGGTCCGAGCCTGTGCCGGTCTGAGGTCTCGGGCCCTCGGGTTTGGCTGCATCCACGGCCTTCGCCCAAAAGCTGTGAAAGACACGCCAGCGAGCCAAAAGCGCCAGTGTTCTTCTGATTTCATTCCCCAAAAACAGCACTAGTTCATTTTATTTGGTGTTATGTTTGTACAAAATTTATGTACCACGTAACCAAAAAAAAAATAAATAATAATTTGGACACATTTGTGAAGATTAAGTGTCCATATCCAGGTGGAAACGCTGGACCTGGAGCTGAGTGCCACAGATACCAAAGTCGGGCCTATTTTATTTAAGAGAGCAGTTGACAAGGTTTTGATTTAACTTACCATTATGTCGTAAATGTTGATTTCGTGATGTAACGGCTCGAGAATAGGGTTAGGGTTAACCATGCGTGCCTAACTCCCACCAGCCTCGGTGGCATGGAAGCTCATTTTTTGCCGCATGTTCCTGAACACAACGCCACAACTAGTTACAGTCAGGATTCTGAAATTGGACCAGCAGCTACATGGAAACCATTTACTTCATAATGATAAGTTAGAGAATAAAAAAAAAAATCTATTAAAGCAAAAATTACATCATCCACACAATTGTAGTTTTGGGTGTAGAAGTCGGATTAAAGCTGCCGGGCCCGAAAAGCGGCGCAGCGGCAGATCTCATCCTCTTTGGCCGAGTGGAAAACAGCATCTGGTTTCCGCGGCATAAAGGCAGCGCCCGGCGAGGTCCCTCCTCTTTGGTTCGCCGCACGCATGACTGACACCCCTCCCTCCCCACTCCGGCCCGCGGGGGTCAATATGTGAGGCCGTTGTCCAGGATGGAGGCTCAAACGCGGGCGGCAGAAAGGCAGGCGGAATATTCCGGCGCATGCTGACCCGTGTTGTTTTGCGCTGCTGCTCGTGGTCCCTGGGCGGCCGCCTGTAATGGAGGCTCGTGCCAGCAGAGCGGCGTCTCCGGGGAACTTTGCCGAGCACTAAAAACCACCGATTGGACCTTTTTGCCAGCGTGTGACATAACAAGCAATGTCACTACTTACTGCAGAGTGCAACCCCCCACCACCACCACCACCACCACCACCCCTGACTTGGCCTCCGCTGCAGATGGGCAAATGAAAGTAATCCTTCCTTCTCGGGTTATTGCTCAAACAGCATAAACATATGGTAGATCACTGCCGGCTATTTCCTGACTAACCTCTAAAATAATGCACCCGCCGTCGTTTTCGTCGCAGGTGTGACTGTGCTTTCGCGGGTGGAACAGCATGCTGGGTATTTTTAGGAGGGACAGTCGGGGCTGATACTGTACTGAACTTTCCTGCCTCTCGGTTCCAGGCACAAAATGGGCCAGCCGGCGGTCAAAGCTCGCCCATATGCTGCCTCTAAGTGTGTCATATGTTTGTTGAAAGTTTGGAAAAACTGGCTTGGAAAAGCGACAGCCGACCCAAACGAGGAAAACATTCTCTGCTCGGGGTTTTAACGTCCGATGCGGCGTTTGGACGTCCTGAAACAGAGAGAACTAGCTGTTACTTGGCTCGGCGGGGGCCAAGTCTTTGTAGATGAGGGGAGCGGGATCGTGGTCCGCCGGCTCACGGTGGTTCAGATCCAAAAATAAAGCCTCGCCGCCGCGGCGTTTTTCCGCCTGAGAGTGAAGCTTCGGTAATACATTTCACACATCATCCATCACAGAGCCCCACCAGCGAGCGGCGCGGCTTCAAAAACGCCGAAGCTTAACGGCGCCCCCCCACCCCCGCTCCCCTACGCGCCAGACTCCCCTCGGAAAACCGGTGATTTAACGGCGGCGGCCCCCGAGACGACGGCGGCGGCGTTCGCTCGGCCCGTATCCGAGGCCCGCGTCCCTCCAGCTGGCTCAGCGGTGCAGCCTGAACCCTTCAGGGAGGTCGCGGGCGATTTCCAAAGCGGGATATTATCATTTCGGATACGGCAACTTTTACTCTCCATGAAAAACACATCAAAGATGTAAAAGCTTATCAGTTTTCCTCCGAATGTTAAACTTCAGTTGAAAGTAATGAAACCACATTTTAAGAGTCTCTGGTGAAACTTTTAAGGGCATTCACACTTAATGTTGTCCAAGTATTTCCTCTCTTCTCTTCTGAAGATCATTAGTTCTTCCACTCCAATCTTTTCAATTGTTTTTTTCACTTTTCGCAATATTAAGCTTTCTCTGAAAAATATGTGATGTGTATGCCTGATTTTTTCTTCGCTGGATAGCACCGCGGCGACCCTGCTTTGATAGACTATGATGTAACACGTTATGTCATTTTCTTCCCTGACTGTGTGACGTCATCATGGCAATTCAGCTCTCCAGCAGCCATTCATACGGCTGTGGGCTGTGTGTACTTACGAAAATATTATTATTATTCCTCATTCGAGCTTGATTCTACCTTTTTTTTTTGCAGATTGTTTCAGCTGTTTTCAGCATTTCTTCAATTTGGTATTTCAGCGTTTGCACACATTTTTGTTAAGCAGGAAATGCTACTTTTACTCTTTTAGCAAGTTTGATAAAGCCTATAGCGTGATGGCTTCATTTGAAGATTTTTTTTTTTTTTGTATTCAGTACAATTTTTCTTCTACATTTATGACGTCTCCCATGAAGACATGTTTTATAGTTTTTACACTGTCACCGTCGTTCACGACTACATGATAGCGGGTTACTAAGCGGGTTTATACTGCTTAGAAATGCTAAATATGGTTACCAAATCAATTGTTATTGGTGTAAATGCACAATAATGCACAATAAAAAAAAACTCTTTACCACTAAATCAAGATTAGTCAAGACCATGAAAACAACGACAACTTGTATCACTTCAGCTTTATCGTGAAGTAATCGTGATAGCTTATCCAGCTGTGATGAGATTACCGCGGACGCCCGCTAATCCAGAAGGCGCCAGCGGCGACCCGGCGCTTCGTCTCCGGATTTCCAGAAAAGATTCCCAGAAAAGCAGTTTTCCTTTCGAAAACATGACTCCCGGTTCCCGGCGAGCCGGCGTATTCGAAACAGGAAGAAACCGGAAGTAGGCAAATTATTCCCGCTGCGAGGCTGGAGGTCTCTGAAACGCCACATCGTCAGTCCAGAACATTCGTATATATAAATACACATGACTACACATGCATAATAATAAAACTACTTAATGATATATAAATAATAGATAACAAAAAATTCATAGTTCACAGTGCTAGTTTTGTTCATATTGGGTCCATTTAAATTTTGTAATAATTTGTTATGGTTTCTGTTATATTTTGGCACTTCCTTCCTTGTGTCTTTATTTATCTTTGTCCTCCGGGATTAATCAAGTATTTCTGATTCTGATTCTGATATAAAAGCATTTAAATTGTGCAGAAATGCCCCAGAAACACTGTATGCAGTGCAGATATGAATGTGCAGAAATGCTAAAAGACACTAAAACGCAGCTTGTTTACATTGCGGCAAAGAAACAAAGGCCGTATAAATGGTGAATATGAGCTCCTCCGCCGCCCGCCGGCGAGCCCCCGCCAAGCCCCCGCCAATGCCAGTGTGTTTTAAAAGTGGAAACTAACTTCGGTTATTTAAAAATGTAAACAGCGCGGCCCCTCAAGTCGTGCCGCGCATGAATGTTTCATGTCCGATCCTGGCTAATGTGCTCGCGCGCGCGCCGACGTTTGCGAGGGAATCGGATCCGCGAGTCCGCGGGCCTCAATTACCGCCGCTGCTCTCCTCCATTTTTCATGGCCATTTGCATATAAGTTTAATGCCGCGCGGCCTTGCTGCCGCTCGATTCGCGTGATCATATGCGGCGGAGGCGGAGGCGGAGGCGGAGGCGGCGTCATCAGCTAACCCCCGTGCCCTTTGTCCCCCCTTCACAGACCATATACATGTTCTGCGCCCTGGCGTTGGTCTGCGATGACTACTTCGTCCCCTCGCTGGAGAAGATTTGTGAGGTATGCAAGTGAAAGTTGAACTGTCCAAAAACAAAAAAAAAGTTATTGTTACGGGACATTTTTAAATCAGCCTAGAAGGTGTGTTTTTGGTTTGTGCTTTTGATTTGGTTAGTTATGGTTTCACATAACTAACCGAACACGACTGTTTTCCACCACTGTCATTTTGGAGGAAATATGACTTATTATTATTATTATTATTAACACTTTCTCACAAATTTCTAAAATATACACATTGTTGCCCGTAGAGGTTAAAACATTCTGACTTTTTTTTTTTTTTTTTATAGATAAAGTGCATATCTTCTCAAAACTTTATCGATCAATCTGGACAAATGTGATTACTCGTGTGTACAAATAGGAATAAAAAAACAAAACAACATGTCCGAAAACAAAATTATTCCAGCTTTAAGGGCGGCCGTGTGTATCAACGGCTTTGATTTATAAAACATTAAAAAGGCATTTTAATGTCTCATGAATGTGCTTTTTTTTTTTTTTTTTAAATCATTAATCATTTATGTACTTTATCATTCATGGCCGTTACTCGCGGCCTTCGCGGAAAGTACGGCCCAAGCCTTATTTTTTTTAAATTTAATCGAGAAATACTAGCAGATTCTTTTTCAGGTTGCTCTCCGGAGGCACCTGCCCGCCGTTGTTGCCCCGTTTCCTCTGTCTTCAACTGTTATTTGCCACCTTTTAGCCTCCAAAAAGTGCAGAGAGAGTCTTTTTTGTTGATCGTTTTCTTATGACGCCGAACAATATTTCAGTTAAAAACTTGGACTCCTCCCCTCCGCATGTTCGATCGCGGCTCTTTTTTTTTTTTTTTTTCACAAACTCTGATGAAAAACCCGCCATCAGTTGCCGCAAAATTGGTTTGGCTCGTTCAAAAACCGCATTAAAAATGACCAAAAGAGCGACTTCACTTTAATCGTGATTGAGACCTACTCTTTTTTTCTTTTTTTTTGTAAATGACGCCTGTAATTTTGGTCCTAAACAAACAAATTTGGCATGAAGTGGCCCCCGTAACATGGAAGAGTGACGTCATGCCCTGGAGTGGTGCCTCAACCGAAACAAAAGAAATAAAAAAATTGTTACAAATAGTCATGAAAAATGATGTGACTTTATCGTCAACATATACAGAGTCGAGGGTTTTTATCTCTGTGTATCAAACATTAAAAACACAGCGAGAAATC
Source organism: Dactylopterus volitans (assembly GCA_901007715.1). Taxonomy (NCBI): domain Eukaryota; kingdom Metazoa; phylum Chordata; class Actinopteri; order Syngnathiformes; family Dactylopteridae; genus Dactylopterus; species Dactylopterus volitans. Next base: position 13,181 of record CAAKHG010043832.1, read on the forward strand.
CCCACATTCAGCTCCCAAAGAAATGTGGTATTTTCCAGATTGCTTAGTTACAAAATTTCAGCTGGTATGTTTACTTCAAACGCATTTATGAGCCAGCCGAGAGCCGAGCGCCTCCTGCATCGTCCGTGCTCCGAGAGTCTGTTTCCATTTTCACATGACAAGTGATGTTTAAAAGAAATTCAGCTTGTTTTTTTTTTGTTTTGTTTTTTTAATTCGTTCTTGCATTATTGAGACGGTAAATTGGACAAATCGGCAAATTTCCAGAGTGACGCAGTTAAAGTTCCAGTCGACAGGATGAAGAGCCGGAACTCGTCGCGTTGATTGTTTTCATTTCTTTGTCCCGCAGCGTCTCAACCTGAGCGAGGACGTCGCGGGCGCCACCTTCATGGCCGCTGGCAGCTCCGCCCCTGAGCTCTTCACCTCCATCATAGGTATCCTCACACACACACACACACACACACACACACACACATGCACTCGCGCGCTGTGTTTGCAGCACTCCCGCCTGCCTTAATGCTTTTACCCCAAGACGCTTGCAGTAAACAAACATGGCGCTCGATACTCGGAATCGCATTAAAGTCGCCTCTTACGTAATAAAACACCGGCGAGAGCGAGGACGGTTCCAACCGGGGAGGCGCCGCGTGTTGTTTGTTTGGGTTTTTTTTTTTTTCTCTTTCTTGGTGGGTGTATTACAAACACAAGGCTGCATCATGCACATAAAAGTTTAATTATATCTCCAGTGGGCTTACGCCAGGCGGCCATCTTTGATTTTGTAACTTCAGGCTTCGTAGACCTCTAAACTGTTTATTTCTCTTCTTATCTTTTTTTTTTATAAGCAACTGGATTAGGGAATTTAGTCAAATCTAATTTCAGATACATGCATATATATATATAAGTGTGTGTGTGTGTGCATGTGTGTGTACAAGAGACCTTGAGAGCGAGTGAGTTATTATTTACACTGTTGTGACAGCGGTGTTGACTGACAGTGCTGCTGATGCTGCGACTGGATCTGCCGAGTGCGACGCATCACCCGCGCTTGCCACCGAGTCATAATATCCTCTGCTGAGAGTGTGTGTTTTTGTGTGTGTGTTTCATCCCTCAGGCGTGTTCATCACCAAAGGTGACGTGGGCGTTGGGACCATCGTGGGCTCGGCCGTCTTCAACATCCTCTGCATCGTCGGCGTGTGCGGCTTCTTCGCGGGCCAGGTATGATGTCACGGGCGCTGCCTCCCGAGTCCGCCGGTGACCTGGTGGCATTTTCACCGGGTACAACCAGCGGCCTAATGTCACCTTTAATTATTCAGCAACACCACACAAAATGGGGGGGGTGTGGGGTTGGGGGGAGGGTTTACATAGATGCATCTCGCCGCTGACTTATGCATGAGCTCCGGATGAAATCTGGCCCACGTGTAAACCACATGTATCTTTGTATGTGGGCGCTATTTTTAACCGCCGCTCGCTAGCGTCGTCGCTAGCCGGATCTGGATTTAACACCCCTCGAGCCGCGGCCGTCCCCCCGGGCGGAGTCACTCTCGCGCCTCGTCGGCGTGAACCCGGCGGACGGCGCTGCGTCGCGAGTTGCATGAGACCCGGGCGTAATATAGGGCAGCTCCTCTCTGATGCTATCTGACACGCCGCGGGGCGGGGCGGGCGGGGCCGTGCGTTTAAACGAGCGCAGTACAAGGATAAGCTCTCTGTCCTGAAAATAAAAAATAGATATATATACATATACATAGATATGCACTTGACTCCCATATTCATCATCGTGGGATAATGAGGGAGGATGATCAGCCCGGGAGAGTCCAGCTCCTCCTGCACCCGGCTGCTCTTTATTACCTTTGGCCGGCGGCTTCATCCGCACGCAGCGACCGAGCACAAGCAAACATTCGGAAGCCCGGCGGGATTCTCCCGCTTTGGCCCTCTGAACTCCCAGAGGCCGGCGATTCCGCGGCTCGGGAGTGGCACTTTCAAGGCTCCCCGGCGCGAACCGCTGCTGCGTGGGAACGAGAGCGCGGCCTTAGTCACGGCGCCGTGGGCTCGGCGCAGCGCACCTGATTGCATAAAGTCGATAAGCGCACCTTACACCCCCCCCCACTTACGTGGGATGGCACCTTGCGATCAGCTTTTCCAGCGATTCGAGAGGGCGAGCGAGCAGCTCCTCTGTTTACGCTAACGACGGCCTCTGTGCCGGCGCCGCGCGAACTCCAGCTATGCTCTTACTATAAGTGCGCGTTACTCGCCGCTTTGCGCTTGCGAGTGCGCTCATCTCTCTTGTTTTTTTTTTCCCTCTGTGCTCCTCGCAGGCGGTGAAGCTCTCGCACTGGGCCCTGCTCCGAGACTCGATTTACTATACTTTCTCCATCACCGCCCTCATCGCGGTAAGAGCTCGGGAGAGCCGCGTGGAAACGCGGCCGCTAACGCTGCCGGGGCGACTCTGCCGGTTTGGAAGTGCATGTTGTGGTTTGAATGAGATGTGAAAGGCCAAAACTGTCATGCTTTGGCCTTTTTTCTTTTCTTTTTTTTTTTGTTTTCTGGCCAACCGAGTTCTGGGTTGGCCACACCCTCTAGTGGGGCAGATGAAGTACTGCCTCCCGCCTAAAATCTCCTTGTGCTATCTTTGTCTTTCCTCTTTAGTTCATCTACGATGAGAAGGTGTGCTGGTGCGTGGTAACGTTTGGCATTGACATCTATTTTTTTTTTTCAAACGGTGATTCACTGTAGCAACCTGACTTGACCTTCTGCTTGCATGCCGGTGTCCAGGTGGGAGTCCACGGTCCTGGTTCTCATGTATGTGGGCTACATCCTCATCATGAAGTGAGCACCAGCTACGAGAAATTCGCCGGCCGGTTGCAGAGAGTCGAATAAAGAAATTTGGTGACGCGGTGACGTTGTTTTTGCCCCCCCACCCCCTGTCGTCGGCAGGTTTAACGGCCGGGCTCAGCGCTACTTCAACCGCCGGCAGAAGAGCTCCGTCAATCTGGCCAATGGCTTGACGGGAAGCACCGACCTGGAGGACAACGTCACCTGCGATGCGACTGCCGTCCTGCTCAAGAAAGGTAACGGGCGGGGGAGAAAAACGCTGGGATTCTCGCGGGCTTCGCCCTCCCATCTGGGCTCTGTAGGCTCTGGCAGCTTGTGCCTTTTGCATAAATGCAGCTGAGGCACCTCTTACTCTATTTTTGTTCAGTCCCATGAGGAGTCAGTCGAGGATGAACCGACTGAATAAATTCTGTGGGTTTTCTTTTCTTTTTTTTTCTTTCCTCCTGCTGGATTGATCATCAGCGCCGGTGCTCTGCACGCGCTGCCTGACTTTTGAGCTTCGCATACGTCGGGACGACGGCAGAACTCCCACTGCTCCCCTCTGCTCAGAGCTCCACGTAACCCCAAACTGCTCGCAGGTGAAGGGCGACTCCCCCCTGCGAGATGGCGCCTGTTGCCGAGACACATCTTGTGACGGGCCCGAACAAAATTTTGCCAAACCGGAGTGACGTCACCCAGCTGATGATGCCTTGAGTTCAGCATTTTGACCCGAGGTGACCATATTTGGATCAGCCCATTCTTAGTGGTGACTTGTCAATCGCGGCTCGGCTGCCGTTAAAGGCATACCCTGCTGTACCGTCTACTCTACCCTAAATAGGACCATAACTTACTAAATGAACATCAAGCAGCATTGAATAGGACTTGATACTCGTGACAGCAACCACAGGTGTCGGCCCCTGCTGGCCGCTGGAGAGAATAGGTTCAAGGTACGTGTGCGCCGGCCCTGGGTGTATCAGCTGCTGCCAGTTGGACGAGCGAAGTCTCCCGGGTCCTCGACTCTCCGAGGAGACAATGTTTTGGCTACCCAGCACTTCCATAACTTGTTTTCGCATCTGCAGCTTCCAGCTGTGCCTCCCTGTCCTCGGAGGTGAGGCGGGACACACATCAACAGCTATCAGGAGGGGAGCGCGGCAAGATGCTTGCCAAGGCGTGTGCACATCCTTCCGTCCTCCGGCCTGCCCCGGCACGGCCTGTTCCCCCAGCTCGTTCTGCGACCCTGAATGAGAACCACTCGTCCCACTAAACCTTTTCCCCTGGGTCCGAAGGATATTCAGTAGAGAGAACCGGGGCGGCGCGTCCGCGTTTGAAAGCGCAGATTCACAAATAGTCCTCTGGTGGCCAGCATGCAACTGGACGACTGGGTGACGCGGGCGCCTCCATGGGAAGCAGCCGCCCGACATCTCTGCGACAGGACGGTGGCGCCGTGCTCCACATTAGCAAGGACGCCCGAAGGTGCGTCACCTTAAAAGCCGGAGCAGCCACGAGCCAATTATAGCCGGTGCTGTTAGTGTTGCCGGCTGGGTGCCGCGTGCGGAAGGCTCCGGATTCCCGAGGCGGCGGCGGCAGCGGCGGCAGAGAAATGAGCACGCGTCGGTTTTGAACTCTGAGCCAGGAATCACAACTTCACGCGCCGCAGCCGGAGAATGTTCGAAAAGTCACGTCCGAAAGAAAGGCGGGCGCCAAATTGGAACTGCGTCCTGACATTGCAGGGAGGCTCGAGGACATGAAACAACACGGCCCATTTTTGATTGGACGGGGGACGTGAGAAACCGGGGTCGGCGCTCGCCGTCCTCAGCTTGTAATAACACTGGTCCACCCACTCAAAGACTTTGGAGTAAAGAGGCGGTTGTTGCCCCAAAAAAAACATTTTCTTTTCAAAAAGGGAACAGCTCACCAAAGAAAACTAACAAAAAAACAATCCAGTGGACAGCTGCCATTGCAGTGATGGACCCTGCTTCTTATGTCTCCCCAGCTAACTTCCACTGCAAGCCCTCGGTGCTGATGGTGGATGAGCTCCTGTCTGCATACCCCCACCAGCTGTCCTTCTCCGAGGCCGGCATGAGGATCATGATCACCAGTCACTTCTCCCCGAGGACCCGCCTCACGATGGCGTCCCGGATGCTCATCAACGAGGTAAGCAACTCTTAAGTACGCCCGCCGGCCGCTTTTGTCAGTTATACCTCGCGATCAAGGTATAACCAATAAAAGGCCCATCGGCTTCAAGGTTGGAGGTGTCGTGGATTCAGAGATGTTCTCCTGCGGACCTCGGCTGGAGCAAGTAAACCCTAGAGATGGTTGTGTGTGAGAACCCCAGTAGACCAGCAACCACGACACCTTCAAGGCCACTTAAACCACCTTTCTTCTCCATTCCGATGCTGGTTTGAACTTCAGCAGCTCCTCCTGGCCACGCCCGCGCGCCCGACTGCGTTGAGTTGCTGCCGTGCGATTGGCTGAGGAGATATTTTGCAGTTGGACCGGCGTACCTAATAAAGCGGCCGGTGAACGTGCGTATCGAGGTTGTGAAAAAACACAAACTCAGACAATCCGGTCTGAGCTCAGCTGAAGAGGAAGAGAAATGAAGAAGGAAAAGACCAAATTTGGGCTGGAAAAACTTGAAAGGGATCATAACTCAGGCGATGTCAATGTGGTGATATTTCAGGGGGTTTCTAGAATTTTGTCTCAAAATCATTTCCAGAGGCAGCGGCTGATCAACACCACGGAGACGCGGGTCAACCGCATCACCAACGGCGACTCAGACTCGGCAGCCCGGGCCCAGGCGAGGCGGGGCCTGGAGAACGGGATCGGGGGCGCCGAGCAGGGGCTGAACGGGAGGTGCAGGCTCCCGCGGCTGGAGTCCGGGGCGGAGAACGAGAACGAGGACAACGAGAACAACGAGAACGACGAGGAGGGGGAGGGGGAGGCCGACAACGACGGGCCCCTGGTGCCTTTCAGGCCTCCAGGTACAGAATCAAAGGTGGACGTTTACCTTCACCTCAGTCCCCGAAGCCCGTGATGTCGCTGATTATCTCCTTTCTTTTCTTTTCTTTTTTTTTTTCCCGCCTCCAGCTGGGGTGTGCAACAAGGTGAAGTGGCTGACCATGTGGCCGCTGTCCCTGCTCCTGTTCTTCACCGTGCCCAACTGTGCCAAGAGGCGCTGGGAGAGGTGGTTCATGGTCTCCTTCTTCACCGCCACCATCTGGATCGCCGCCCTCTCCTACATCATGGTCTGGATGGTAAATCACCGCAAAACAACAACAAAAAAAAAAAAACGGATTATAAAAAAAAAAATGCCACTAAATACCAGATAATAACGGCTTACGTTCAGGGGGTGTATGAGAAGTATCAGGTGGAGTGGTCATTATGGGCGGAATGTTATGTAAACAGGATTGGAGAAGGCGCCGCTCTGGCTTCCTAGTCTGGATTACGGGAGACAGCAGAGCCACCGGGAGCTTAAAGGCACCCTGCCGAGTTTTTTTCTTATGAATTCGTCCCCGTTTTCCGTTCCGAGTTTAATTTTTCACATTTTAAAGGGGAGCACACCGGTAAACCGGTAATGGTGTGGCAGATTCTACCAAAAAAAATCATATGGTTGTATTATTTTAAGATAATAAGATTTTTTTTTAGATAAAGGCCCAAAGAATTAAATTAATAACTAGAGGTTCACTC
>CAAKHG010043834.1:0-14555 GCA_901007715.1 Dactylopterus volitans
AAGCCGGTTTATTCTCTTACATGAACTTAAGACAATGCGCGCGCACACACACACACACACACACACACCTATGTAGAACTTCTCTTTTCAAGCTTATCCTTTCGTCTTTTGCGACACACATTTCCATGAAGCACTCCGATGCTTCGTCTCATTAATCATCCACTTTTACGCACTTCAGCTCGCTTCCCATCCTTTTCATACCCACCGAGCCCTGAAAAAATGTTTCAAGGGGGAAATTACATCCCCCCCCCCCGCATTCTTCGCCTTTCATGCTCCAGAGTAAAAATCACTTCCCCAGATGACCATTAACAGTGAATTGGAGAGCGCTATTGTGCGTGTGTGAATTGTGTGAGCAGGGGGAATCATTTCAGAGCTTATTTGCACTTGTTTGCGGGCTTGTTTTCATGCAGTCGCGACATGAACGCACGCGGGTCGTCTGTGTGACGGCTTAGGACGCATAAACGCGACTGGACGGTCATGATCATGCAGACGTGGAGACACCTTGAACCATCTGCTGACAGTCCCCTTCGTCTGCCTGCAGCACAAACGGAATAATTTATCATAATTAATTAATGAGAGTTCTTTCTTGTGACCTGCCAGGTGCATGTTATGACCTGTGTGTGCTCTGTGTGCGTGTGTGTGTGTGTGTGCGTGTGCGCGCGCACGCGTACGTCTCTGGTGCTCAGTTCACTTTAGTGTGTGTGGATGTTACATAAGAGTCAGGTTAATTTTGGATACAGAGCTGTTATGAAAATTAATATGATGGCCAGAAATAGAGAGCGCGTGCGTGCGTGCGTGCGTGCGTGCGTGCGTGCGTGCATGCGTGCGAGTGAGAGACAGAGTGAGAGAGAGTGAGAGAGAGACACAGAGAGAGAGAGCGAGCCTTCAACCACACATTAGCAGAGGGAGACGAGGAGCGTGGCATTGTGCGAGTGTGTTCTGATGAAGGAGCATCTGCTTATTTTTGCATCTGGAGCTTGTGTTTCTGTGTCCGGAGCTCTGGAGCGGCGGCTCAGATTTTCGTTATTCTATTCGTCACAACAGGCGACAAAACAGAGTCGTACCGCTGCAGACACACGGGGGCTGCAGCCCAGCTGCATGCATGTTACCTGGGTGTTGCGCTGTGAGAGCAGTGAGAGTGCAGGGAGGTCACGGCTCTGTGGCGCCAGCGCGAGAAGCAACTAGAGTCCCACACGCGTAATCTTAGTTCTCTGTTCATTTACTTGGGACAGTTGTGCGAGTCACAGTTTGTTCCACCTGTTGCAGATTAGAACCACCTGAGATGGTTGATACAGCATGTTACTGCATACAGGTCCTCTGCTACTGCATACAGGTCCTCTGCTACTGCATACAGGTCCTTTACTACTGCATACAGGTCCTCTGCTACTGCACACAGGTCCTCTACTACTGCATATGGGTCCTCTGCTACTGCATGCAGGTCCTCTACTACTGCATACAGGTCCTTTACTACTGCATACAGGTCCTCTGCTACTGCATACAGGTCTTCTACTACTACATACAGGTCCTCTGCTACTACATACAGGTCCTCTACTACTGTACTACTGTGATGTCTTCCAAAACCTGACAGTTTGAAATACATGTACCGTTCCACCTGTATGTGTGCTTGTATCCATTTTTTGCAGCAGCTAAGCAAGAAATGGACACTTTTTTATAAGAAAAAGACACAAAAACATACAAATGACCACAACTTCTATATTAATCACCTACAGCTCATTTCCTGTAGGCACTGCATCATAGGGTAAAATATACTGCACATCAACAGCACCCAAGTATTGTGACCTCTTTCTAGTGTACTTAAATCAACACACTTTATACACCAACCCTGCTTGGTATTAGTGCTGTTGTGCTGCATGGGGACGGAGCTCATGCATTTTACCACTGATTATTAGCAGAAGCACTCTGAAGCACTCTGAGGCGGCTCTCCAGATGGAGTGAGAAGAACTGTCTTGGAAATCTGAGAATCGAGAGCTGAAGACTTCGTCCACCGAATCCCACATTGGGCTCTTCTAGTTTGAAAATGTACCGGGTGTTACAACGTGATCGGCCATCACCGTAGATGCCGTGGTGCTCTGCAGGCACTGGCATAACAGCCCCATCCAGTGATTAAGTCAGCCTGCTAGCATCTTCCTATCTGTGCACTGCCGACAGATGATGGATTTACACTATTAAAGCATTAGGATGCCATCAAACTGGCAGTCGGCATCCGAGTTAATCAAATAAGCACGACGACTATGCCTGCCGCCGATTTCATCAGACGGACGAATGCTGAGAGCTAATGCAAGTTACACTCATCGGCAGGAAATGGCTGAGCGATAAAGTAAGGAAAGTGGGTGATAGCAGAGCGTGAAAGCCAAGGGAGGGAGCCAGGGGGGTGAAAACAGGAAACGAAACACAACACCCAGAGTCTGAACCAGCTCCAAAGCTACTTCTGCTACTGACCCTGACCTCTGACCTGCAAGTGGACGGGCAGGACGGAACATTACTTCACTATGAAAGCTCTAATCGCACTTGGCTGTGACTGGGATTCGGGGGCTGAGCGCCGCTGGCAGCGAGACGAGAACCACGCACGCTCCGCCCACGGCCCCGGACCTGCCTGATGCGACACCGGAGACGGAAAACTTCCCTCAGAGACGCCAGCATGCGCGTGAGCAGCTCATTAATTTGACTTATTGGCTGCTCTGATGACGGTCGACGCGCCGCCACCGTCCCCCACAATCGTCTTTACGAGGGGAAGAAAAAAAAAATCATAATGAGGACGCGTTTAATAATTCGTAGCATACCAAGACTGCAGAGATAATGTTGCAAACACATGATGGTTGCGTCACAAACACTGGCGGGTGTGTGTGTGTGTGTGTGTGTGTCACTGTCTACTCGCTGTGCTGGAAAATCCAAAGGACACATGGTTCTATTGCAGAGCCGCAGTTTTAAGGTGATGTCTTTGTGCGGGGTTATAGTTAATGTATGTAGAGGTTAGTGTCAGTTTCATTAAGTCTGCCGTGATGGGAATACAAATGTGTGTGTGTGTGTGTGTGTGTGTGTGTGTGTTAGCGCGAGCTCGGGTTTCATTCCAGACGAGTGGATGCAGGGATAAAACTGTGCAGATGTTTTGCCAAGGCTTGGGAAGCTCTTGCGAAAGCCTGCCGATGTGGCGCAACGACGACTTGCAAGCGTCCCCTCGTGAGCGGCGCCGCGCTGCAGCCGCGTCCTTGGAGACCAGAGGAGAGACCGGCGCCAAGAGAGCATAGAGAACTCACTTTCCCATGAAGCACTTGGGCACGATGCTGAGCTTCCTGCGTCTGTCCTTAATCAGGTGCCGGCTCTTGGTCATCATCATGTGATAGAGCTTCTCCCCCTTCTCTGCAATCATCACATAGGCATCCCGCTCCATTCCCAGTTTAAGACCTTCAAAAACAACAGAGGAAAACAAGTCACATCCAGGAAGATCTAGCGAATGTAACACTGTTGCCAGCATGATACTAAGAAGAAAAAAAAACAACACTTTTCTGCAAAACCACTGCGTGATTATCTTCGTGAGCTGACGGCGGATGACGTGGGAATGGAAATAAACGAACAAAGTCTCAGCTCAACACGGCGACCGGATCGCAATGCCAAGAAAAATACAGAATCATTACGGGGCACAAATTTCGACATGCTCCCCGCAGCCGTCTGTGCGTATCAAAGCCAGAGGGCAAAGGCTGCCATGGTGCGGTTAGAGGGGACAATCGGGCTTTTGCCTGGACGGCCCGGTTGTGTTCTGGTATTCTGCAGATGGAACCGGGCCAGGAGCGGCGCACGGCGGCCCGAGTCTGCCACGACTTTATAAAACAATCCCAGATGTTAATCTCTGTTAGACATGTTGTTTCTTTAGAGACCCAAAAAAAAAAAAAGTAACAAGTTCAGGAAGGCAGCGTGATTCCGATCTGGTTTCTGCGTGGACGTGTTAACTGTTATTCGCCGGTTGTGAAGCGGAGCATGTGAGGCCCCATTGTGCGGCCGCTGCCCTGCTAAAACCTCTCCCGTGAGTGCGCGGTTTGAGCCGCTTAACCTCGTGGCGGCGTTTGATGAACTTCTGAACTGGACTGGGAGACTTTCTGACTCGGACAACTTAACTCTGCGGCACCGTGAACCCCCTCTCCCCCTCGGCCCCCTCCCTCGGCCCCCCATAAGCTGCTTAGCCGAGAGCCAAATTCAGCTGCAAAAACTTGACTACAAAGTGTTGGGATTGCTGAGCGGCAGCGTACTTGATTAAGCACGTGTGTCGGATACTTGGGACATCTCGAATCAAATCGAGGCAGGTCACCGGCCTTTTGGCACTCGGCAGCCTCTTCACTTTCTCCTCATGTAGGGAGTCTGCCATTGGTTGCCATTGGTTACCATTGAGGATTTCCGACTGGCTGCTCACTCAGTCGAAAAATTGATGTCTCCCATTTAACGCGCTTTCCCTTATCTTTTAACCTCGGCCTCTCCTTTGTTCTGCGAAACACAGCGTCAGTTTTGCCGACTGGCTCCCAAACAATGAGCTGTGCAGTTTAAGCGCTCTGAAGAATGGGTTAGTGTTTGACTATTGCAATACGAGGCCAACAAATAAGTGAAATGTGAGAATTTATGTCCAGAATATGAAATCTGGGATATGCTGCCCTTTCATGCTTTCTTGGCTGAAACTTTTTTTTATTTTTTTTTATTTTGCTATTCTCAGCATCCAAACAAACGCGAGGCGACACAAAGCATTCGATCGGTGGGATTTGTCGCTGGCTCTTTGCTGGATGTGCCAGGGTCCCTAATACTTTCTCCCTCTTGGTTTCCACTTCAGTCTGCACAACATCCCGTCCCAGCTAGATTATGTAACTGGTGCAGCTTGTGGCACATGAAGGTGGAAAGTGGAGTGGCAATTGTTGGGATGGGAGTTTGAGTGATCGGGGTGGAATGCAAAGTCAGTTTCTCCCGTTGACTCTTTGGGGGCTCCGTGGTGGCAGCCAGTGATGGAGGCTGGCTTATATTACATCTGACAGCAGCTGGACTCGACTTAAACAATGAGTGTCATTGAACAACAGACGGGGCCTGTCCAGCGTTGGAGGCCCCCCACCACCTCCCCCCTCCGCGCCCCCCATCTGGTCCAGCTGTCGGCGTTTATCTTGCGCGGCTCCTTGCCGTCCCGCGCTGGCTTCGCCTGAGCTGACGTCCAATTGTGCTGTCTAACTTGAGTGTTTTCCCCCTCAACTTCTTTAAAAATAACGATAAGATAGCCACCTCCAGCTGGCAGCATATCAACAATGGAGGTGTTCTGGGAGCGCTGAGGGGGGGCCCACATGTGCAGCACATGGAGACACCTAACATTAAATAACGCGTGTCGGGGGAATCAATAATGCCTGCGAGGAGAGAAGAGGAAACAGGCCTGCCAAGGCTTCATCATGGAGCTGGCTAGACTGCTGTAAAGAGGTAAGCACACTGAGAGCGGCGTACACTGGAGCGGGAAACAGAAAGGGAGAGTGTGCGGGGAGGGTGGGGAGGATCGGGTGCTGTGACTGATCTGGCATCTGTTCGCCTCGGGACGGTTTCCGCCGAGTTGTAACTTTACACCGCGAGCTGCAGCAAACTCCCCCGTACTTACCAGGAAGAGTCTTTCATCGCAGGATCAGATGCTGGTGACGTCAAGCTCTGCTGCGTATTGGACGTGCTTCCAGGTTGGAAAAGCTCATTTCCAAAAAAAAAAAAAAAAAAAAATGGAAATGTCCGTGTTGACATTTGCAAAAGCCAACATGCAGCTGAGCCTTCCAGTATTTTCGGCCAAAACTGTGTTCAAATAGCTTTAGGGGTCTAATTCTGATGTTCATCCATCAACGCTATCGGGTGGCCTGTTTGTGTACCGCCGCAAATCTGGTTAGAGCCGTTCACACGGCGCCGCGCACCAAGCATAACAAAGACAGATGGCCGGCGCTGAACAGGTGGGAGCACTTTTTAAGGCAAAGGACAGGGAAAACAACTTCAGCAGTAACAAGAATATCAGTTTCCATTACTGACCTCGAGCCGGTGGAAGTGGTGCCTGTGCAGGGTTTATCGTTTTATTATTAATGAATGAAAAGCATCTCGCTCCCCTGGATGAGACCGAATGTGCCACCCTCTGACTCGCTAACCCGAAAGCATTTCCACATGTCAGCTCAGCGCACAGCTGCAAAACAAAACAGCTGCAATCCAAATCTGTCTGGAGAAGACAAACGCTTTGATAACAATAAAAATAGACCCGAATTAATCAAAACAGTTGCGGATTATGTAACCGACTGTATCTGACGAGGGGCCGCGCTTCTATTTTAGGCTTCCGGACGAAATGCTTTTTTAGCTCGTCTGTTGTTTGCGAGCAAGAATGTTGGATCAAGGAGTCGCCTCCCACGCAGGGCTCCGATTGGCTGCCGGACAGTTGCGGCAGCGCCTGCTCGGCACGACTCTGGACGCCGCGCCGCCTCAGCCTGCGCCGCCTCAGCCTGCGCCGCGTTTCTGAAACGACGGCAGGCGGCTGGCTCAAGGCGAAACGCAAACGCGGCACACGGCCATCCAGGTCGTAGACTCGCCCGGGGTCGCCGCCGCGTGCCACCTGAGGGAGCCTCTTGAGGCTTCGCGGATCTGTGACGTGGGGCGACGGCGGCAAAAGCTTCCTGGCCGCATGGCTGGAACCGCAGATCGGTGATGCTAAAAGTCAGGGGAGGTGGAGAGAACGTGTGGGGATACAACCGGCCCGTGAAACACGCTGCCGCACTTCCCTAGAACGCATGTTTGCCGGGCGGCATGTCCACGTAAGAGCGGTGAAAGAAAAAAATATTCGGCATGAGGAAATGTAGCATGCTCGGGTGTGAGCGCGAGCCGAGCGAGGCGGCGCGGCCGTTACTCACTCTCCCGCTGCTCCCGCTCCCTCAGGATGGCGTCCAGCCACTTCTGCTTGTCCTCGGCGTTTTTGGCCATGCAGACAAACCACTTGTTTTTGGCCGTGTTGTGGATCTTCCAGCCGTTTGTCACCGTGTAGTTGTTGCTGTGGTAGTCGGCTGCAAAGCAGGAGGGGCCTCGTTAATCTGTTTGATCATTACATCTTAATTGTTGCCATGAATGGAATTGTGGCCTTTGCGCTTGGAGAAACCGACTTTGTAGGTTTTCGTCACGATTATTTGAGTCTAGCTAATTTTTATACCTATGACGGCATCATTTTAGTTCAAAAATTAAAAAAATATTTTTGGGTTACTGTGTATTGGCGTTTTTATTCAAATGTTAGCATTTTTCTTACGTTTCAAAACTAAAATTAGGCGTTTCTCAAACTTTCAGTTCTAGCATCTGTATGATTCGGTATAATATACGATGTTTCTCATCACCCTTGTTTCCTCCTCAAGCCTTCTCGCTTTCAGAAGACATAAACCACAAACACACACACACACACACACACCTTGTGCAAACCCTTACCTCGGCGGTGCTTGTAGGAAACAAAGAGTGCAAATCCGTGGACTTGCACAGCGACGTTAACCTTAAAGTGAGCCACTAAAAACGGATTAACTCGCTGAGCCGGGATTTACGAGCCGGTTAAAATGATAAGTATGATGCACCACTCCGGCGGTGAAGCACTCGTCTTTCCTTTGACTCATCAAAAACTCTCCTCTTACCTCTCGCCCCGTCTAAATTTATCATCCATTTAGCTGCAGGTGAGCAGCGTCTGAATAATGAATGGCCACTGGTAATGGGGTGCATTAGTCTCATGCTCAAAGGTCATATAAATAGATTGGATACTTCAGGCCCCACAGGGAGCTGCTCCTGCAGTTCTGGAAGAAAGGAACCAGGTTGGGGATATAGCGGTCCGAGCTACCTCTTAGCTTCGGCGAGAGATGGATTCTGGTGAGACCAGTTTAAGGGCATGCGGAGATCTGATCAGCTGGAATTCGTCAGAGGTGCCGAGGTGCACCAGTCACCGCAGGTCAAGGCATTTTCACATTTTTTCAAACGTGAGCTTGGCTGCAGTTCAAGCCAGCTTCTTTTACAGTGTCATTTGAGGTTATGAAATATTATGTGTCGGGGTTATCGGGGTTGTTACTGATATCTTGAGCGACAATCGCCACACCCATCAGCCGTAACACTTCGACCGCAGCATTTTTACCATAGAATATGATGCAAACCCCTGCAAAAATGTTAGTCATCCCACTCATTAGGGTGGCAAAGTATCACAAATTACGGTCCGAATTACAATCGTCAAACACCTCAAAATTCAACGTCAAACTCCTCTTGAAGGGCGGATTTGTTGCGGCGATGCTGCGTTATGTTCTGTGATAAACGTGCAGCGCTTTCTAACGCTGCGGCGGATCGGCGAACGTTTGCGTCAAAACCGCCAAAAGATTAACAGAAAACACTCGTGCAATTCATTCCTCTTACGCTCAATCATCAGATAACCTGTCCTGGAAGTTCACAAACATACAGATTCTGAACGTTGGGGCCCTTTACTTCTTTTTTTTTTTTTTTTTTTTCTGTTTCTGCGGTTTCCCCCTTCAGCAGCCTGAATGTGACAGCCAGCTGAATAAAAAGGGCATGTGAGATTGCGAAAAAAATCTTCTGCCAGCACAAAGGTGAAAGAAAGAGGAAACATGCGAGCGAGAGGCAGGAAGGAGGGCAGTCGACGCTCAGCAGGCCGAGCGAGCGAGGGCGCCGCCCAGCAGGCGGGCCGCTTATCTATATTCTGTATCTGTGTGCACAGTCGCACCGGGTTGCTTTTGCACTTCAGATTTACAGCGACGCCTTTTAAAGCGTGACTGAACGGCTGACATCAAAAGGTGGCACCCGAGGATGCAAGCTACATCCTGTCTGAAACGAGGCCCCGAGCGCGACGCTCCACCCAAACCGTCAGCGGCTGACCTGATTCTTATCCGTCAGTCGGCGGCCTAACGCCACGTTTCACCCGCGAGAGGG
Organism: Dactylopterus volitans; assembly: GCA_901007715.1. Taxonomy (NCBI): domain Eukaryota; kingdom Metazoa; phylum Chordata; class Actinopteri; order Syngnathiformes; family Dactylopteridae; genus Dactylopterus; species Dactylopterus volitans. Next base: position 8,950 of record CAAKHG010043834.1, read on the forward strand.
TGCGAAATGGACGACGGCGACTGCAGCAAAATGAGGGCGGTGATTAATTCTCATTGCTCGGTTTCATTGTCTGCGCCAGCCGGGGTGAGCGGATCGAGAGCGTGGCTTCCCTCAGGAGTCACCGCAGACGAGCAAGAAATGGTTAAACAAACACCCAGAGGTGGTGGTGGTGGTGGTGGTGTGTGAGTGTGTGTGTGTGTGTGTGTGGGGGTTGGGGGGGGTCTCCAAAGGTAACGCTGCGGCACAAAAGCAAACCTGTTCCATCTTCCACGTTTTCCACCTCCATCACCTCGGTGTTGATTCGGCCTCTGAACACATAGAGGGGCCCGTTGATGGACTTGGTCCTCTTGGTGGACTTCTTTCCAGAAACCCTGGCAAAGGAGACGACACCGTGGTTACGGCTCAGTGCGGAAAACATCCGCTGGTGCCAGTGCAACAGTAAAGAAAAAAAAAAGCACAGACATGTACAGTGGGTGTTTGGGTTTTTCTTGGACAGGAATGATTTGTACACACAAATGTGAATGAGAGTATTTGCTCTAGTTTTTCCATGTCTGGTTTCCCGCCATTACAGAGTCAGTCAAAATATGGCCACATTTTTTTGGTTCACTGTTATTCGTCGTGGCTACTTTTTTTTTTTTTTTTTTAAGTTGTCCTTCCGTTGCCGTTCTCACCTGGACTTCCTTTTACAATACACCAAGAGGTTGTCAAACAGGAAGAAGACCCGCTCTTGGATGTTGCCTGCCGATATTTTCAGGAGATTCCCATGAAGCAGCAGCTCTGTGCAGATATCCGTCAGATTGGTTCCCTGGGGTGAAGGTGGAAAAGGGAGATCAGCTGGGGGCCACGACCTGCAGCCACAGCCCGTCTGACTGGACTCCGCATGGAAAACACTCTCGTCTGTCTCAGAGCCTCAAGGGTTCACAGCCTCGGCGTGGAACAATATGAGAGTCCACCTGTGACATTCTGAAGCAATTTGTTGTCATCCCATCAGCAAGGACGGGAAAGCGCGGCCGCAGCTGTCCGCCGCCCAACCTCAATTCACGCCCAAGACAAAACACTCAGCGCGCGCCGCTCTGTGCCAAGACAGCCAGCCGCTCGCTACGCCGCTCGACCTGGAACAAGTAGCAGCACATCATCGCACGGTAGCTGGAGAGCTTCCCTGCATGACTACTGGGCGTCTCCAGCAGGAGGCTTCAGCATATTCAAAATGTTTAAGTTAGTGGGAAGCACTAAATATCTCCGGGTATTAACAGCTGCCTTGGCCTACATATAGTTTCCTCTGGGAGCCCTGAAGCTCCTTTAGCAGCAAAACAAAGCCTTTTATTCTCCTCTCAGGATGTGAATACTTGCACAAACACATCCGAGCACATGAAAGTACAGCTGTAAGAGCCGTAGAGAGAGGAAATCCAAATATATGCCACAGTGACGCCTTTCAGTGGAAGTGCGGAGGGTACCTTCTTCCTCATTCTCAATCATATTCACCGAAAAGTTCGAAATGAGCAATTCACAAGGATGCTGATGTCATTCTGGAATTGTAATTTAAAAAAAAAAAAAAAATCATTGATGACTGATTAATCCTTTGACAACGAACTTGCATCTTATAAACATTTACGCTTCCTTATTTTTTTTTAGGAACCATTTTCAGCGTTTTTCAGCAAACTTCCACTGGGGAACAGAAACCGCTTTCACAGCTGCGCCCGCGGGCGACCACACTCTCGCCTGCTCCCGCCCCGAGCCGCCGCCGGCCGGTGAGGCTTCAGCCCGCTATCGTAAGTAACAGCCGGGGTGGGGACACGCTCAGGATCTTAATATGACGCGGTGAACTCGGGCGCAGGTGAGGGCGCAGGTGAGGGCGCAGGCGGCGGCGGCGGCGGCGGCGGCGGCGGCGGCGGCAGCAGCAACAGGGCCGGCCAAGGAACGCAGTGGTCAGGTCGCAAGAGGTTCCGTTACTCTTTGTTAAATGGATCATTCCTCGCCAAATCACCTGGAACTAAACGCACCCATGTGTGGACTTGAGACAACCTCCCCACCACCCCCTGCAGACACACACACACACTCACGCACACACACACGCGCCAGATTTAGACTTCAGTGTTGGCTTTGATGTCGCTCCTATACGCCCCCACCACAGACAACGGGAACCCCCCTCGCTGGCCACACCCACTCTCGAGTGTCCATAATTGATTCCCATGACTACATACTTATGATGGATGTTCACCGCTCGCGAGTTCATGGACCCAAACATAAAGTCGACTGGGTCTGGCTGAGGGGGATCACGTTTCAGACGATTGATTCAACCTCATGCTGAATGCTGAGGTGGGATGGGTGGGTGCGTGTGTGTGTGTGTGTGTGTGTGTGTGTGTGTGCGTGCCTGTGTGGGAATTCAGAACGAGCAGTATGCTTGTGCACATGCGGGCGTGTCTTTGAGTGTTTGTGCCGAGCGTCTGCAGGCCTCCCGACGCTCTCCACCATTTGTAATGTATGTGTAAGAATGTATGTAGACAAAAAGAGTGTAAGGGTGTGTGTGTGTGTGTGTGTGTGTGTGTGTGTGTGTGTGTGTGTGTGTGTGTGTGTGTGTGTGTGTGTGTGTGTGTGTGTGTGTATCAGTAATGCATCTGGGCCTGATTCTGCACAACTGGAGGAGGCCTCTTCCATTAGAGCTGGGGGTGATTAGCCTGGAGAGTGGCTGGAGAGAGGAAGGAAGAGTGGGACTAATGCTGTTAAGGATCCATGGGGGGGGTTAGCGGGGGTGTGTGTGTGTGTGTGTGTGTGTGTGTGTGTGAGAGTGGTGGGGGCTTTCTGAGCTTCTATGGTCGTTTAGAGGAACATATAAATCCACAGTCTTAAACTGAAAATAAGGTCATGTCTATATTTAGACTCAAACTTTACAATGATCTCTCTCTTTACGCACAACAACATTTCATGTGTAATAGTTTTTCAGGTTCTCCAGATCTGGCGTCCTTCACCAATCTGAAAATGTCTCTGCCTGCTATCAAGGCTGCATCCAGCCATCCGTGAACCCAAATCCTCACATTTGAGAAGCTGAAACTGGGAAATATTTCACACTTTTGCTTGATAAACTGCCAAAAAAATAGTTCATCCATTATGTTAAAAGATTTCTGTGGATCGAGGGATCCGTCGATCAGCTGGCTGCGGTCTGGAGACGGATGTGGGGCATCAGCGGGGCGTCAGTGAGGCTGCAGCGCTCAGCGGCGCTCAGGGAATCACTGACTCTTGATTATTCATCACAGATTGAGAGGAATAATTCCTGCTTTGTTTTGGGGTTTTTTGCTGTTTTTGGGAGACTATAACCAGGTTTCAAGCGGTGACGGGTTTTTTTCGGAGCAAAAAGGGAGAATGGGAGTTGTGCTTTGGCAGGCAGACGGTGGGATGTCCCCGTGAGGCCCACGCTCTCGTCCATCCTTCAGTTCTCTTCCTCTTCTCCCCTCTAAAAAGGTCCCCTCTCATGCAACCCTCCCAGTGCATGCGAGCCTCCAGCCCTGCTTCTTAGGGCTCCTCTGATTGGGCAGTTTGCCTATTGGCATCCCCCTTGGCACCCTGTGTGGGTGGATTGTCCCGTTGGTGCCGGCTGAGACAAGGCCTCCGTTGTGGTGGGTGAGGGAGGCGTGAAAAATGCACTGGACCCTTCGCTCGGCTCCCAAGCCCCATCCATGGCCCCTGCAGCAGCAGCGGCGGCGGCGGCGGCGGCGGCGGCGGCGCTTAACTCTTTACGGCGGTGGACGCCGTGGTGCTGGTGGTCTTTGTATAATAAGTCTGGTTGGCTGTCGTTCCTCATTATCTCAAAAAAAAAAAAAAAAAGTGCTACTCTTTTCGCAGAAATATAATTACGCTGAAATTCACACGTCTCTGCTAACATCAAGCACCATCAGATACCACATGAGCCACTCTCAGCATCTTCATCCTCGCCTTTCATCTCCACTTTAAGCCCCCGAGCAGCCCACACCTCCTCAGGACCGCCGTCCCCCGGCCTGGTCCTGCCTGCTCTCACCTCCCAGCCCTCGATGTGAGACTGCAGCTGCTCCAGGGCCTCCAGCTTCTCCATCTGCCGCTTGGTTTCGTTGATGTTGGAGCAGACGGCCTTCATGGCCTGCAGAGCCTCCTCCACGGCGGGGTAGTCGGCGTGCTTCTTCGGGGTGCGCTTCAGTAGTTCCTATATGGCGGGGAAAGAGGAAGTGGCCTGAGTTTCAAGGGTTCTTTTTTTTTTTTTTCTTTTTAAACCTTTTCAAACGTGTTCTTCTTCTGGAGTCCGGAAATCCCAACCCCCACATTAGAAACTCCGGTAGGTGGAGAAGCCTGGCTTTAGCTCCACTAATACTCGCCCAAATAATACATGAGTCACTGGTACCATCCCTCAAAGCAGCGCTCTGATCTGCATGCATCTGTGCGAGGAGGTTTCTGCCGGCGTCGGCGCGGTGTCGCGTGTGTCGCGTTACCTTCAGCAGCAGAGGGTACTTGCAGATCCTCTGGATGGGAGTGAGCAGGTAGCCCTCCAGAGGGATGTCTGTGCTTTTCTTCCCTCCCAGTAGCATACAGTGCTGAGGAGGAGGCACGGAAGAACAAAATTACACATAAGCATGTCACAGGAAGGAAGGGCTGGATGTGTAAAACCTCATCTGCACATCGCACACACACACACACACACACATTACTGATTCACACCACAAGTCCTCTTCCTCCAAGGTGCATCTTGGACATCCAGGAGGGTCAATATCTACTAAGAAAACCCTGCCGATCCTCCATACCGTGGCCTGTCTGGGGAGCGTTTGCAGCTGCTGCCTCGTCGCCTTCCGCGCGCTCTGCAATCAGCTCCCGCTGACGGCTGTTTGTCGGTTCAATTCAGCTACAGTCGGCTACACTGGCAGCAAATCTATAACAGGCCCAGGTGCGGTGGAATAATCCGTGAGCGCGTGCACGAGTGTGCACGTGCGTGCGCGTGTGTGTGTGTGTGTGTGTGTGCCTGACAGCTTCGATACGTCTCCTCCTTTTATAAACAAGTTATTTCAGGTTTGCACAGAAGTTGCCGTGATATGAAATCTGTGACAAGCGAATCTGTCAAACAGCAGCTGTGTGTTCAGTCTTTGAGAAAATATTTCTGCATTTTGTTTGGGCAATTTTAAATTACAGTGCAAGTAGAGTTACTACTTTTTTACTTATTTACAATATTTTTTTTAATACCCGATCCTGCGTCCCCTGTTCACCGCTGAGCTTTCGGCCCTTCAAATCTCTGGCTGTCTAGTTTCATTCAGCACTTTCAGGTCTGCTTCTGCCAGACTTTGAGATTCCTACGGCGCTCTTCCACTGAATGGTACCGACCCGACTCGACTCGACTCAACGACGCTACTCGCCTTTTTTGGGTTTTCCATTCAGGGAAAAAAGTACCAGGTACCACTTTTAGAATAGCTGCTCTCCCGGGGTTCCAAAAAACGCTGAACATATACTGTTACTAAAAGGTGACGGGGAAACACTGCAGACCTCCGATTGGTCAGAGCGAATCGTCACAGTGCCGCCATTTTTAAGCTGAGGTAGCGTCCGCCGTTTCAATTTTCTTTACTTTCAAAAGTGTTCAAATATTCCAAAAATCGTAT
>CAAKHG010043838.1:12745-25762 GCA_901007715.1 Dactylopterus volitans
GCTCTGGGTTCTGCGGTTCTGCGGCTCTGCCGGGGTGACGCCTCCATTTTGCTGGATCAATCTGTGGTATCATAATGTGTGCTGAGCTACAACATGAATGCCTGTGTGTGAGGTTATGATGCTTTTACGCGTTATGATGCTTTTACGTGTGTGTGTGTGTGTGTGTGTGTGTTCTCAGGGTCATGGTTCATATTCATGGCAGATTATGCGACTTTACATGAGACTCACGACCCCCCAGCAGCCAAACAAGGCTGGAGACACCCACACACACACACACACACACACACACACACACACACACACACACACACACACACACACACACACACACACACACAGTCACTGCACATCGAAGGCCATTTGTGGAGGGATTTATGATTATGGAGCTGGATCGTGATTTTCACCAGTAATTCCTGAGGCGTCCATCCTTCCTCCTTCATCTTCATCAGCCAGGATTTCCTGCCCTCGTTAAGATGAACTAATCTGAGCGTCGACTCCACGTGAAACGCGACTGCGTGGCGCCGAGCCGGAGGTGGTTTCGGCCCGCACTTATTGGCCGAGTCTGGAATCTTGGAACGCTTGTTGTCATAGATACAGAGGACAGGTGATAAGACGGCGGGCTGAGCGGCGTTCAAAGGTATTTAGAGGCTCTTCATTAGCACCCAAACAGATTAAGAAGACGAGCGTGACCTTGAGCGTGTCAGATAAGAGCCGCGGAGACGCCGGCAGGCGGAGCCGGGTTACCATCGGGTGGCTGAGTCTGAGGCCTCGGCAGAATCTGGATTCGAGTCCAAGGGCGACGAGATGGTCAGGAGGAGCAAAGCTCGGCCGCTGGTGATCGAGCTGAAACCAGCTGTCTTCTCCTCTCTTGGCCCATCTCTTCTTCTTCTCCTCCTCTTCCTCAGTTCCAGCTCTGCGAGCCATCAGTGACCAGGAGAGTCAGGATGGACTCTACAGTAAGTGGCAGATGTTCCTGGCCTACATCTTCCACATCCTGCCCTTCAGCATCCTCAGCATCTTCATCTTCACCTCCTTCCTCTACTGGTGGGTGCTGCATGTTCTTCTCAGGGGCATCGCCATGTTCATTTTTAACACGTTGGGCGCCGCTTCATCTCTTCTTCTCCCCTCTCAGGACGGTGGGGATGCATCCAGACAGTCTGCGCTTCCTCTGCTTCTCCGCTGTGGTCTTGGTACCTCACATCATAGGTGAAGAACTTACAAATATTAACAACTGTTTGCTTTTTTAATACCAAAAACGAAACCAGAGTCCCACACGTGCGTGTGTGTGTGTGTGTGTGTGTCATTCCTCCCCCCAGGTGAGCTGCTGACGGTGGTCCTCTTAGGGGTGGTGCAGGACCCCAACATGGTGAACACGGGCGTGGCCCTGCTCAACATCGCCGGCATCCTGGTGGGCTCCGGCTTCCTGCGGTGAGGCCCCAAACGCCCGGCACGATAAGTCTGAGTGACCTCACGCCGGGCCTGTTGAGGTCCAGGGCTTTGGGGGGTCGCTGTGGAGGTCGGTGGGCTGGTGCCGACTCTCCCAACCTGAGCAGAAACGCTGACTCGCCCCTTTCCTCCCCTCCACAGAAGCACCCAGCAGATGCCGACGGTCTTCCAGTGGCTCAGCTACTTGACCTTCCAGAAGTACAGCTGCGAGCTGCTCATCGTCACCGAGTTCCACGGCCTGGACTTCACGTGCAGTAAGCGGGCTCCGCCGTGGGAACGTCTGCGCCGTCTTCACGATTGTGTTTTCACTGCTTCACCTGCATGAGCGCTCAGGGTGCTTCGCTGGCCAGAGCAGGCTCTGCTCCAGAGTCTTCTAGAGGGGTTTTTAAAGTGTTTCTATCTGGATCATAAAGCCTGGAGGGGCCGCGCTCCTCCACAGAAAGGGTGATTTTACCTTCATGCCGCTGAACCGTGGCGCTTCTGTACAGCAGAACATCAGGCTCCTCTCAAAGATGCACCAAAGACCTCATCTCACTAATCTAACCTCCAGTTCTGAGGACCTCTATAATCTTTAGTCTTTTAAGCATCAGCCACTGGCGAATGTGTCACCTTCATCTCCGCTTTTCCTTCTTATCAACTTCACATCTTTGATTCTGTTTACTTTACTGAGTCGCCAGTCACACATTTCCATCTGCTTCCATCTTTTGCTCCTGATCTTCTCTCCTGCCGCCGCTGTGATGCGGAGATGTTCTGGTATCCCAGGAAACCGGATCAGGTCAACTGGAACGGGTTAACCAATCAGGTCAAGACTCAGTTTCCTGGGATACCTGCGACCTGAGAATATGCACGGATGATCATGTTCACCTTTGGCCGACCTGGTTCTGACGTTTGCGCTGACAGCTGAGGACAAAATGTTTGGTGGTTCAGAAGGTGAAGAACTTTACCTTTTAATATCTCCAGTGCTGCACATTGAAGGCACCTGGCCGCTACTATTAATTCAGAAACTGCTGAGTCACCTGACACAGCTCCTCCTGCGTGTAACGAGAGGCCTGGGCGGGGGCTGGGGGGGGTGGTGGGGGTGATGCCGCTCAGGCGACACCGGGCGGCGTCTCATTCTGGCCGTGTCCTGCCGTTGCAGATAAGTCCAGGCCTCTGGCGGGAGCCTGCATGATCACGCACGGCGGCCAGATCATCGAGGAGGGCTACCCCGGCGCCCTGTCGCGCTACACGCTCGACTTCGTCCTGCTCTACGCCTTCCTGCCGGCGCTGCTGCTGCTGGGGATGATCAGCTTCAAGATCAGGGACAAGCTGGTGCGTCACTGAGACGCCGCGCACACACACACACTCACACACACACTCACTCACACACACACACATACACGCACACACACTCACGCACTCTGCGGGATGCTAAACCTCCTCCGGGACCATTCCTGCGAAATGCTTCCTTCGCACCTTTGAGGACGTTGTCTTGGAGAGCTCTGATTGGTGCAGGGGCTCGGCGGGGGCGGGGTCATCCGTGCTGAGCCAATGACGTCATGCTAATAGAGGAACTCTCAGATCGGTGAATCAGAAGCGCAGCCTGGTGCTCCGGCTGTTTCTAATTGGACTAAAATATGTGTTTGCACTCGGCCATGATGATTTGTTTTTTATCTAAAAACGCATGTGCATGTAAATGTTTACGCTTCGCCCCGACCGTCATGCCAATGACTTTATTGTTGATATATTAATGAAATCTGCATGAAAACCAGCTGACGCCGGTTGTGCGTTGTTTTCTCCCCGCCGATCACGCGCTCATCACCCCGTCATAGCTTACAGGCTGCAGAGCGAGTACAAAATATAACACAAAGGTAGAAAAATATAAACGCACGCTAGCGCACATGAATGAGTGTGGCGATAAAGCTGGTCGTTCCTCAGGTTTCCAGCTCCAGACCTTTCCATGACTTGGCTGCATTCTTCTTGTATTGCTCCAACTCCTGCTCAGACAGACAGACAGACAGACAGACAGTAATCAAGTCATGAAGTAACAGAGTAATGGAGCCGTGTGACAAATGCACAAACATCATCACATTCAGTGCTGAGCAGGACTTCCTGGAGTGCTGCTGTAATCTACAAAGATAACTTTATGTTTATTGCAGCAATCTGAGCTCTATTAAAATAAAACGCTGCGTTCAAGGTGCTGGAGAACCTGGAACATCACAGCGTGATTCGGGATTGGTCAGAATTATCGCTGCTACGAGGATCGGCGGGGACGTGTCTTTTAATAACTTTTTTGCATTTACTGTATATTCCATCCATGTGGATTCCTGCCTTTAGTGACGCGGCAGCTTCAACCTGCCTCCACCAGCAGGCGGCGCTTCTCAGGTTTCGCCGTCACGTCTGAACCATTTCATGTGCCAGTCGTGGCGCAGAAACCCCAGCTACGATCCCCACGTCCAGCTCCTCCGTTAGCCTCATTGAGTTAGCAACAAATGCTAACAACCGCAGGCCGACTGTTTTAACGCCAAATCAGCTCATGATAGCATGCTAACATTCTAGCCAAGACGGTGACCATGGTTACCATTTTAGCTGCCGATCATGTGTTCCGTTGTGAACACGCTAGCATGCTGAGGTTAGCGTCTGTGCAGCGCGGCTTCACACGGCCGCTAGCAGGCTACAGACTCGTTCAGTGCTGCTGATCTAACTGGGGGGGTCACGCGGGTTATCAGGCTACCAGGTTATTTATCATATCGCATCGATATGAAAAGAGACTCATATCACCTTGTGGCAGATATGGAGGCCAATATACGTTCATCAATGATTAACAGCCTCAGAGAGAGTCATGGCCCTCATGACGACCCTCCTTTTTAGTGGTGTTAGAGGTGGCAGGCGGACCTCAGCCTGTCATCACACGCCTTCACGTTTATTTTGAATTCTGCAAATCACCCCACTGATTCGAATATGAAATGACGTGAATGTCACAGTGACACAGTCTGGCTTTGTAAGATATGGGTGAAAACCTTCAAGGTTAGGTTCCGTTTAAACCTTCAGGCGTAGGTTTAACCCTTCAGGGTTAGGATGGGTTTAACCCTGACCTTCACCTTTACCCTGCTTTCCCTATCGGCTCCCCGTGCCGACGTTGTTACGCGCCGTCCAAGGGCAGAGTGAGAGCACCGACGTCAGGTGAGAGCCAGTCAAAGATCGCAGCGCGTGATTGGTGCTTGTGGCAGGTAACTGCAGTTCAAGTGCCAGAGTGGCACCCAGACGGGCGAGCGGGGAAGAGAGAGCGAGAGAGAGCGAGAGAGAGCGAGAGAGAGCGAGAGAGAGCGAGTGAGAGCGAGAGAGAGCGAGAGAGAGCGAGGGCGCTAATCTCCGAGCTGATAACAGGGGGCGATTATGGTCGTGTCAGGAGGCAAACAGAAGGTTACTGTGGAGCAGAGGTCAACGCACACAACCACACCCACAGCTGCACGCCAGCTCAGCCTGGCCCGGGAAGAGTCTCTAAACAAACAAAAATCACTCTGGAAAGAGAAAGCAGAAAGGACAAACTGCTCCTCGTCGCCCCCAAAATGCTGCAGTGATCTACATTCTTCCGTTGTCAGGCTGAGGTCAGAGGTCATAGGGCACAAATGCACGGTTGTTCCACGGAAGCGGCGCCGCACCTGATCCTTCTGCGCCCGCATGGCGTCGATGTGCTGCTCGCGGTACTGCGGGTCTCTGGCCGGGTCCTTCAGCTCCTTCTGCTCACTGGGACTCTGCGGAGATGAAGACGGAAACAAAGTGAGACGGGAGCTGCCTGAAGGGACACACACACACACACACACACACACACACACACACACACACACACACACACACACACACACACACACGGGTGGCTGTCCCGCGTCACCATGATCGTCCTCCCGAGTCGACCCACCTCGGGCGGGAAGACGCGCTCGTAGACTTTCTTCCAGAGGTCCATTGGGTTCTTGGCATGCAGAGAGGTGATGTCCACATCGGCGGTGGGAGGCGACCCTGGGGTCACACATCAGACTGTAGTTAATACAGTCCCGCTCACATCCACAAGGGTCAGCTCGAAACCCTTAATCCAGCGGTCCCCAACTTCTCCCTGTGAGGGCCACATAACGTTTCCCTTCTCTGATGGGGGGTCAGTTTGTAACAGAAAAAGTGTGACGATGGCAGGGGCGCCTGAACGTAAACATTTGTTGTTTTCCAGAAAGCCGCACAGAACCAAATAACCGTCTCTGGGTTCTTTACTGAAAAAAAGGCAGGAAATAAATAATAACACTATTTGTTTAAAAAAACTAATTTATCCTCTAAAAGTCATATTGTTGTCACGCACTGTACACGAAAAAAAAATCTAAATGCGTCTCTGGTATTGTTCAGGGGGCCAAATGTGGAGGCGGGCCATATGCGGCCCGCGGGCCGTAGTTTGGGTACCACTGCCTTAAGAGGTCCTACGGGGACATTTTGTGCCATTTAGTTCTTTATTTTCGTGCCATTTCGGATGTGCTGAATGAATAGAGCTCATCTCTGCAAGAGGACATTCATTTAAAAAAATGAAGTTCTAAGTTCCTTAAATGAGCCCAGAGTGGCTAAACTGAACAACCCCCCCCCCCCCCCACAACACACACACACGCTTGCTCCTAATGCCAAAAACTGCCCCACTGAAAATGCCATTTTTTGATACCACATTTATCTAACCTTTAACTAATGCTTTCTTTTATGTTGATTTTAAATTTAAATTCTTACACTTGTCCACTAGATGGTGCTAATTTCCCCCCATTAAAAGTATGTGGAAAAATTTTCCCATTTTTAACTTTTTTCTGCAAAGTTGCCCTGCTGCTGAAATGTATGCGTATGTTAAAAAAAAAAGCGCTAGTGTGTATGCGTGTGTGTGTGTGTGTGTGTGCATGTGTGTGTCTTTCATAACCAGCCGTGATAAACGGGTTCGGCGGTGAAAGCGATGAGGAGCCCTGCAGCGCCTCAGCAGCGAGGACCGAAACATTGATCTCGCTCTCACTGGGGCGATTTACGCGGGTGCACCGCAGCCACGCTTACAAATACAAGCAAGAGAGCGGGAATATTCATACTCATATTTTATGTGCATATTTCAGGGTGAAGTAGATTGAAGAAATCACTGGTTTTAAGTGGAAAAAATATCAATATATAATATTTTTACAGCAGTTCTTGGTAAGGTGACATTTTGTTGTTGTTTTAGTTGTGGTTAAATGCAATACTGCTGCTGGCCACGGGAGGGCGCTGCACTCACCAATCTGGCTGAAGGAGTCGGACCCTGCCGGGATGATGAGCGGCTTGGAGGAGTCGCATGACACAGTTTTCCTGAACGCAGCCACGGAGAAGCAGAAAAACAGGAGAGTGTCGGGAATCAACCGCAAGAAAAGACAAAATCCGACCAGACGCAGCTCGACGATGCCGCTCGATCGATGCCGCGCGGTGATGCTGCGCGGTGATGCTGCGATGCTCCTCACCCTCGGTCCAGGTTGAACGCCAGATGGGAGAAGAAGCCCTTGGTTTTGGACATCAGACTCTCAGACTTGATGCTGGTGAACTGAGGAGACGACCGACAGCAGAACGACGTGTGAGGAGCGAATCAGGAGACGGCGCGAGCGCGAGCGCGACTCAGACGGGCTCAGACGGGAGGGGAAAGGTGGGCAAATCTGCGCAGACGTACGATGAGCGAGGCGGCGTGATGGTGGGCGACAAAACGCAGCGTTTTAGCGACGACTTTCCGTTTGTCAGGGTCGAACTCCTGAAACACAAACGGAGAAACTCTCAGTCTCCATGTTTGACCTTATTTAGTCCAGGAGGAAGCGTTAGCATCCGCCACATTCACCTGGAAGACGTCGTACTTGCTGCCGATGACGAGCAGAGGAACCGGAAACGGGCTGATCAGCTCCCGGTCCTGCAGAGAAGAACCGAGCGGATGAGAAGTCCATGGTACGGAGCTCCTGGCCCGCTGCGTTCAGGTGCCTCTTACCGGGTAGTCCTTGGGTAAGCTGGGCGCCGGCTGCTTGGCTCCCGCTCGGGTCCTGGCGCCCTGCTGAGCCTGTGAAGCGGCTTTCTCCACCTGAGCTCGAGCCGCGTGCAGCAGCTTCTCCATGGTGCCCCACAGGGCTTCAGGTTTAGAGAGGTCCAGGACCAGGACCACTGACAGGGACCTGGGCGGAGGGCGAGCGGTGGGGTGGGGGGGGGGGGGTTCTCCTCATTCCGAACCGCAAACAGACACAGCTGCAGTGTAACAGTATGACACATGTAACAGGAGGCGTTGGGGGGTACCTGACGGTGGCGGCAGTGATGGGGATCTGGACCAGGTCTGACAGAGAGGTCCCGCCTCCCAGCTCCCACAGGTGAGCGATGTCTTTGGGCTGAACAGTGACACCAGCAGGATGTTAGGTGGTTACACATGAGGGGCAGGAGGCAGTAACAGATTACTGGCAGGTTTAGGTGGATATCAAACTGTCATATATCAAACTATCAAATATCAAACTATCAAATATGAAATTATCAAATATCAAACTATATCACAAAAAGACAAACTGCACTTAAACACATTTGAGAGGCTTCGACGCCAGAAAATGTGATCAGCTCAAAGGTGTGTTCAGGGTCACTAATGGTATGTTCAGGTTCACCAGCGGTGCATTCAGAGTCACCAGTGGTGTGTTCAGGGTCACTGGTGGTCTTTTCAGAGCAACTATGTTCAGGGTCGCTAATGGTGTGTTCAGGGTCACCGGTGGTGTGTTCAGGGTCGCCGGTGGTGTGTTCAGGTTAACCAGCGGTTCGTCAGGATCAGCGGTGGTGTGTCCAGGGTAACTAGTGGTGTGTTCGGGGTCACTATGTTCAGGATCATTGATGGAGTGTTCAGGGTCACTAGTGGTGTGTTCAGGATCAGCAGTGGTGTGTTCAGGGTCACTAGTAGTGTGTCCAGGTTAACCGGCGGTGCGTTCAGGGACAGCGGTGGCGTGTTGCTAGGTAGCGGCTCGTGTCTTACCGTGTTGTGTCCTCGGGCTCGTCGGCCGAACGTGTACTCCAGCGCCAGGGTGGGCCGGGCCGGCTCGTCCCTGGTGGTTAGAAACACTTTTAATCCCTATTGGCGATCTAGTTCTGGTGAACTGGCCCTTTAAGAAGAGGGCAGGTGCGCGCAGGTGAGTGGGCGTGTCTACGTGAGGATACCTGTCCAGGCATCGGAGCAGTATTGACGTTTTCCCCTGAAACAGTAAACACAGAGCAGAGTTACACGGCGGCGGGTCGCCGGTGGTTCCGTTAGCATCCGGTACCGGTCCCGTCGGTGCTGGGCTCACCCCGGACTTGCTCCCGGTCAGAAACACCGTCCTCTCGCTCACCGCCTCCCCGGCGGCCTCCTCTCCTCCGCCGGTCTCCCGCCTCTGGACCTCCGCCGCCGCCAGCTCCCACAGCCGGTCCGAGCTGCCGAACACGACACCAGAACCGTGACGTCATCTTTCCCCGAACCGCAACAAACGGCGGAAACGAACCCGCGGACTCGCGCGCACCTGGTTTTCTGCATAGCTGCCGATCTTCTCCTCCACCGACCAGCGAACGCGCCAAACCGGAAGCGTCGACGTTGCCAGGGAAACGGCGCATGTTGATGACGTTGCACGGTCGCGCCTGCATGTGACGGAAGTAGCTAGCAGCTCTTTGGCTTTAAGGGGCATATTAAGAATGTATTTTAAAAAATACATATATGGGAGCGTTACTACTTAAAGCTCTTATTTTTGTAAAGGTGGTGAACATCTAGTTTTTTTGGCGCGCAGAAAAAAATAATTAAACCAGCTCATTAAAGCATAATCATAAACTGTATATAAACGGAGTTGAGGCTGCCGAATTTAAATTGAAATATAATTTCTGGTAAAACAAACGTGTTTGCCTCTAATGTTGAAGAAAACGGAGTATTTTTAGTTTAAAAGTAGAAAATAAAAAGTCGAAGTCACGGCTGTGTGACGTCATACTGCGTGTGACATGATAGGAACCAAAGCCATGCTTATAAAAACAAAACAAAAAACAAAGCCATGGTTACCATGGTGATGGATGGAGCTCTCAGATGGCAACAATGGTTAGCATTAGCAACATCAGAGCAGGTCCACTCGTCTCAGCAGGGGCGTGGTTCTGGTGTCATGTTGCTGTATGTGGATATTTACACGCAGAGAAGCTATGCACTGTTTTTCTATATTTTTATGACATTTTTTGCCATAAAATGTTTGTATTAAAAAGATGCTGCTCTCCTGTCACAACTTAGTGATAAATAAAAGCCTCTGATTGATTCTTGGACAATAGCGGATGGCGGCTGGTGCTTCCTGGGTTGCGGCCCTGAGTTCTGACCACTTTCTTATCAGACCTGGTCCTCATCTTTAGGGGTCTGGAACCAAACGCGGAACCCTGTGTGTTCTCCTCTTTAATTATAAGACGTTTTTCAGCAGCAGCGGTGTAACATTTCCTCCACGAGAATCATGCGGCAGTGAAAAACAGGCTCCCAAATTAAATGAACAAAAACAAACAAACAGGGAAATTACATTTAATGAAACACTGTACATGAAATTACGACACCGGCAAACGTTCCAGGGAGCAATAAATACAAGCGCGGATACGTCCGGAACGCCATGATCCTTAAATGTCCTCAGTCCTTTTGTGTCAGTTACACCTCATGATGGACGGCGAGTCTCTGACGCAGCAGCCGGAACCCCGTCAGGACTTCTTCCTGGGCTGGTCGCAGTAGGGGACGTTCTCCAGCAGGAGGTTCTCCCTGGGTCGAAGCACTGCGAGCACGGCGGAGGAGAACCACCATGACCTCTCTGGGAACAATGACCGAAACACATTCTACCGACGAAGGGTTGACGCTCACTCACGCAGCTTCTCGTCGCCCACATGCTCCACCTGCAGCACCGCCTCCCGCAGCACCGCCTCCACGTCTGAGCCCATCTTGATCATCTGTGACAGCGGGGGGGCGACACGCTCGTCAGGACGCGAGGGGGGGCGAGGAGGCCGCGGGCCGGGGGGCGAGGAGGCCGCGGGCCGGGGGACGAGGAGGCCGGGGGCTGGGGGACGAGGAGGCCGCGGGCCGGGGGCCGCTCTGGTCCAGGTGCTCCGCGGGGATCCAGCCACGCCGCCGCCGTCCCACGGCTTCCTGTCCCCCGCTCACGCTCACTTTAGGGCCAAACTCAACGGCGTCGACACGCTTTGCTTTTACTCGTCTGGTTTGAACCACATCGGCGATCGCGCTGCCACATGCAGGGGGGCAATTATGATAAATGGAGGACTGTTCTCATTGGCTGATTATGACGACAAAACCCGGATATCAGGATCCAACGTCTTTCCTTTTGACTGTGGTCCTGGATTTTCCAGCAAGAGACGGCAACACGTCCACATGTTTACAGCATTTAAACAGAACACGACGTAAACATGTATGAACACGACCTGCATGTTTATGGAGGAGACTGGAGACACACACACACACACACACACACAAACACACACACACACACACACGTATAATAATAACACGACTTGTGATTATCATCGTCACCTTCTGGATGTTTTCCTGCGACGTTTCATTCTTGTTTTTCCGGAACTCCTCGTTGATCTTTAGCCTGGCAGCTAGTCGGGTGGGAAACACGGGCCCGGTTAGTTCTGGTTAGTTGTGTTTGGGTTCTGGTGTGGTCCCGGCGTGACCCGGTCGGCAGCGGCGCGGTGACCCACCTGTCAGCGCCCTGTCATCGTCCCTGAACACGCTCCTCCTGGTTCTGTGCAGCGCCTTAAACACGCCGAGGACCTGCGGGCGCAGCAGTCGGTCAGCCTCCGCTAGCAGCGTTAGCGTGTTAGCATCCGCGCACGCCACGCCCTCCACATACGGACACACACGCGCACACGCGCACACACGCACACACACCACCTGCACTGGCCCGCGTGTGTTTAAGTGGCGTGAGTGCTGGTACTGCTTCAAGTGTTGGACATGTCCCGCTCTCACCTTCACACGAGTCCCCATCTTGGCTCTTTGTCGACGACTTCCGGCTTCTGGCCAATCGGCGCAACCCTTCCAGTGACGCGTCCTTAGCAGCCAATGGGCTTCGCGCTGGGGACTGCGGCTGCTTCGGTTTCACTCTGACTGCGGATTTTTTAGTGAAAAAGCTCATAATTATTACAAAATATTACGTACACAAGCGTAGATATGCTAAGCCCCTCCCTCATGGCTTGCTCTCAAAAATGAAATTTCCTTGTTAGAAAAATGTCTGAAACAAATAAATGACCCCCATGCAAATAAACTGTACACATTTATAGAACATAATAATCTATCTTAAACCCCCTGTATTTACTTAATATGATGTTATATTTTATTTTCATTCCCTTATCCCCCCCCCCCTCATTTTGTTATTTGTCTTAATATGTGATATGCAGCATTGTATTTATTTTCTGCTTTGAAATACCAGGTAGGTGTGACTTTTCTTTGAAATATTAAGAAACGATAAATATAACTGAGTTTGTCATCGCTCCTCACTGCTCATGTTCAGTGTTAAAAATAATAAATAAAAAAAAACCTTCACACGAGTCCCCATCTTGGCTCTTTGTCGACGACTTCCGGCTTCTGGCCAATCGGATCGCAACCCTTCCAGTGACGCGTCTTTAGCAGCCAATGGGCTTCGCGCTGGGGACTGCGGCCGCTTCGGTTTCGCTCTGACTGCTGCGTAACAGACAGGCAGCGGCTCGTCTACGCAAACATGGCTGACGAGACGGCGAAGGCGCAGGCAGCGCGCCCGGGCGGAGACACGATATTCGGGAAGATCGTCCGCAAGGAGATCCCCGCGGAGCTCATCTACGAGGACGAGCAGGTGGGCGCCGGAGCGCCGGTGCCGCAGCTGCACGGGGCCGCCCGGCTAACGTTAGCTAGCTAGCCGCGCGCTCGCCTGGCAGGGAGCCGCGTTCCGTTAGCTCACACTCGTTTCCTGTCGGATACTTAGCTTCACTTCTGCGCCTTATTAGAGCGTCGCATTAACTAATTAATGGCTGCCAGCGACATTTCCCCGCAGCAGGCGGTTCGCTCAGTGTGGCGTTCCCTCTTTTTTGTTCTCGCCACATAGTTGAACTCGCTTCTCCGCACGTCTGCGCAGCAGCTGATGCCGATTCTCTGATTCCAGTGCGTCGCCTTCCCCGACATCGCGCCCCAGGCCCCCACCCACTTCCTGGTGGTCCCCAAGAAGCCGATAGTTCAGCTGTCCCAGGCCGAAGACGCCGATGCTGCGGTGAGTCCGGTTCTTTTCGGCGTTTCATCGCACTGATGTAACTCCGCTGCCAGTTTGCTCATCATTTCCCCTCAGTGGCCACTAGATGGAGCGCGTTTCTGTGTCTTCTACACCTACTGGACGTACACACACACACACACACCATCAGCCATAAGATTATGACCACCGCGTGTCCACCATAGTGTAATACAAAAGCCCTTCAGGAGGAGTTTTATGTTGAATTGTGATTGAATGTGTGTGAGAGAGGTGTTGACATGTTTGAATGATTGTTATTGGGACTGTAGTTTGTGACGCTGTTGGTCTGTACTGCCCCTAAACC